>VDFB02094448.1:0-49397 GCA_007258455.2 Sequoia sempervirens
ATTTGGATGCCCCCATTAGGTTTTGAAATAGGAACTAGATTTGAAACCCATTCTGGATAGTCTATTGGCCATATGAATCATGTGTCAAGTAGCTTCTTTAATTCCATTTTGACTAGCAGGGCGATTTGAGCATGCATTTTTCTCAATTTTTGTTTGATAGGCTTTTCTTCGGAGTAGACTGCTAAGTGATATACCACAATCTTTGGATCGAGCCTAGGCATGTTCACATATCTCCATGCAAAGTTGACCTTTCTCTCCTTTAAGAAGGATGCTAGGAGCTCTTGTTCTTTTGATAGTAATGACTTTGCATAAAATGTGATGTGTGGTGTCTCCTCTATTCCCAAGTTGACTGTATTGCATTTTTCAGCTAGGACTGTTGATTTTTCCTAATGGAGAGCTCTGAGAGGAATATTGAATCTCCCATCCTAGGGTGCCTCAGAGAGGTTTTCACCATCAGATGCATCCTTTCTTTTTACTATTTTCAGGTCAGAGAGTGCCATAGTGTGGTTTTCACTCAAGGACCTAGAGATTATTCTCAGTTTTTCACTTTTGCGACTGAGGGATTCAATCGTTTCCCCATAGTATGCATGTGTGTCCAGCTCGATGATGAATCCTGCTTTATGATCCCCACATGGAATATTATCCTATAGTCCCTTGAATTTTGAGAGCATTTCATCATTTTTTAATGTGTCTAGAATTGGTGGTCCTCGTTGGTCATAATCGATGAGTTGTGGGTAGACTAGACAGATTTTATGGTTTAGATGGTCATTTGTCTCAAATGACACAATATTAAGCATGAGGATAGAGGAATTCTTGAAGAGCATAGGTATATCAATTATGGAATCTTCCTCATCACTACTACTATAGACATCGGTTATGTCGAATGTGAAGTTATCTAAGGGCAAGCTAGTGGATATGGGAAATTGAAGGGCGGCTATCGTCTGCTAAGGATTTTTGACCTTTTTAACGGAGGGATTTTGGCCACGTATGATTATACTTAGAGGGGTACATCCGAGGCCAATATTTTTCATTCACGTCTCAAGAATAATAGGTATTAGAAGCCCATTGTCATTTTGGACAAGCTTTTTGTTTCTGTCATAGCCCATGGCGAGCATCATTTGTAAACCCTTACTATTTTCATCCATAGGTAGATCAGCTACTTGTCTATTGTCTTGGTACAAGAGATGGGATGGGTCCTCTTCTATTATCTCTTGGCCTAGATAACCCCAACTTCAGAAGTTGGAAGAGCATGTTGTGAATTTTTGGGATGATGAAGCATCCTTTGATTGTGGTCGTCCCTGTGACCTAGGAGATTGTGGCAACTCTCCTACCACAAAGGTTTTCTTTGGGATTGTATAGTGTCCACATCCATTTTCCTAGATAATAAACTTGATGCCGGAGATGGTGGGGATGGTAGGTGTCTCTGTCATAGAAGTGGAGGCGAGATTAGGTGGGTCAATGTATGGGGTAGATGGGCCTTCATCATTCTTTGGCACTTGGGGGATTTTATAATATTTAGCTTCTAGGCTCTTGTAGTAAGAAAAGGGTTCAGGATCCCCATGTATAGTGACCTCCTAGCCTTGGTATGTGAATTTGACACACTGGTGGAAGGTTGATGCCATTGCTTGCATCCCATAGATCCACAGATGCCCCAGGAGAATGTTGTAAGGCAAATCAAGGTCAAGGACCTAACAGGTGGTTTCCATTATTGTTAGCCCTACTTGGATAGGGAGTTGGATAGTGCCTTGATTGTCATGAATTTTCCCTTATCAATGGAATCCTCAAAGATTCCCAGATTCTTTATTAGCTTAAGGGAATAAATGTTTAAACTTGCACCTCCATCCACCAAAACCCTCTTGACTTTTTTCTTATATACTAGGACCTCCAGATGGAGTGCGCTATTTTGAGATGGTTGGGTAGGAAAGTCTTGATTGGAGAATGTAAGAAGGTTTGGGGTAATGATATTTTCAACCATAGCTTGGAATTGTTCAGTATCAAGATTCACAGAGACAGTGGATGAAGCTAATGCTTCTTCAAGAATCTTTTTATGGGTTGATGATATCTTTAGTAATTCCATGCTGGAGATTTGAGCTAGAGTTCTTTTCAATTGATCAATGACATAATAACCACTGGGAATAGATCTTGGGTTGGAAGTGGGTGCTCTAGGAGGCTGAGATGACCCTGCAATGGTGATTTTCCTGCCTCTTGTGGTGACTCCACAATCACTGTGGGTTGCTTTGATGGTGATAACAGAGCAAAACTCATCCAAGGATGTGACGACATGGTCGTATACATGATTGACACTTGAATGTTCACTTCCCTTTATCATTGTTATTGTTCCCTTTATTGTTATGATTGGGCATCAAATTTGTGTATATTTTGAGGTTTTGATTTCCCGCTGGCTACTCCACATTTATAATTTTTTTTATCAATGAGGTCTGGATTAGGTCTTTTAACCTCACATCAAGCATTAGTGGTATAGCAGCTTTGATTTTTGAAAGTCCAAGAACTAGTTTCGTTAATACCAAGTTGGTTTTGACTTCTACTTCACGGTAATTCTCATAGGTGGGAGCCTTGATGAGGGTTTAGTTTATCAAATTCTTCATGATGACCTCAGTGGTTCACAAGGGCTGTGTACTTACGCTTGAGGTGGGACCTTTTTTGTGAGGTGGTCCCCTTGATTGTGCTTAACTTGATTGTTGGTTGGTTGTTGTTGTGATACCATGTTGGTTTTGGGTGTTGTTTTGATCATTGTTTTGGTTGTTGTAGGTAGGTTTGGGTGTTTTCCTCAAAACCAGCAGTCACAACAACCATCAACCACACCATCATTTTGTGACATTTTTTTTCCTTTCCCATGTCGCGAAGTTTCTCATTATAACTATTGGATCAAAAAAATTTGTTGTTCCTGGAGAAATATGTAGGTGTCCCTCCTTGTGAAATAAAGGCTCGTTCAATGTTAAGTGCCTTAGGGATCAATTGATTGTATGTGGTGATCCCTTGCACCTTGAGGTGGAATGCCAAGGCTCCGTCGAGGTTGGAGATGATTGTGCAAACTTGTTGTTCTTCTGGCATGACCCATTTGCTCCTATTGGCCTTGGATCGCCATTGTTGTAGGAAGGAAGCAAATGATTCGCTCTTTCCTTGTTTAAGAGTTGATAGTTCCTCGAGTCTAACATCCATACCGATATTAAATGCGTATTTTTTTATGAATGCATCCACTATCTCTTGGAACTTCTTGATGCTAGGAGGAAGGCAAGAGAACCACTCCATGGCATGGCCAGCCAAACTTCTAGGAAATAGCCACATCAGATAGGTATCATCATATGCAACTTCCATGCAATGAACTTGGAATTCCTTGATGCGATCTTCAGGGTTTCCCGTCCCACGGTATTTATCAAAATTGGGGATCTCAAATCCCTTTGGGAATGGTTTCATTAAAAGGCTCCTGTCAAATAGATAGGGACACAAGTTGCTGGGTGTCTTTATGGTTCTCCCTGATTGAAGGTCAAGTACTTGTTGTGAGAGTAACTTGATCTATGTTGCTACATCGTTTTGCGGATCAGGGGGTGGGATGAAAGTGTTATGTGGTGGTTCACTTTTGGAGGGATGGAATTGGATTAGTTGAGTGTGTTGATGGATGGTGTTTTTCACATTCTACGCACCAAGTATATACTTATAACTATCAACAACACTTTTGTTGGTCCTATTGATGTTATTAGCTAATGAGTGCCAAATTCTTGAGGCTTCTTATTGTTATTGCACCAACAATGTATTTAATTGGGCTGCTAGTTTGGCTCGCTTCTTGCTATTCTCAGTATTGTTTCAACACTTGTTGGTATGCTTGGCATCGAGGAGCTATGTTATTGTCTTGAGGAAGTATTATTAGCTATTAGCATTACTGCGCTTGTTGAGCTTAATTATTCATCTTGAGCTTACACTTATTAGCGAGCAGGCTTGTGCTTTTTAGGTAGCTTGTTGTTGTTTTAATAGGTCTTGGGCTTGAGAATCCTTCTGCACTTGTTGTGCTTGTTGCAATTATTGTGTAGCTAGAGTGGCTTGTGCTACTTGAGCGGCTTGTTGTGCAGCTTGTCAGTTTTAGATTTGCTAAAGTTCCTTTTGATAGACAGATTTTTGAGTAGCTTGTAATGCAATGCTATATTGGCTTGATTTATTTGTGTTTTGTGGGGGAGGTGGTGGTGGTGGTGGCAGATTTGGTATAGTTTTTGTTGCTATGGTGAGAGGTATCATCGTATTGATGATTGGGATTGTGGTGGTGGATGGTGTGATTGATACCCTTGGTCCTTGAGAGACCATTTTTTGAGATATTTAGGGGATGGTTGATGATGTGATGGTGGTAGCTTGTGTTATCAGGATGCTTTCCATCTATTATTGTGATGTCGATGACAAGATGGAAGTATTATGTATGATATTTTGATTAATGATCAAAGGGTTGATTTGATTTTTTTGATTGATATTTGGTAAAGGGGGAATCCCTAAACCAAGAGGTGATGTGGATATTGATGGAAAGGTGGGGAGTGGTGGAAATGTGAGTGGCATACTCCCTTGGGGGAATGATGAAGATGTAGTGTCAAAGATGCCCCCTGGTCCAAATAAGTCTCCTTGCGAGGTTATGGGGAGACAAGTTTGAGGTGTTGCATGAAATGATGATGATGGGTCATTAGGATCATGGAAGGTGAGGGGGACATATGGATGTGATGGGTTGCCCAAATATGGTGTTTGCATCTAAATCTTAATTATTCACAAGGGGGTGTGTTTGTAATGCATTAAGAAATGTGCTCCCCTTGTTAAAAATGGGTTGAGTTGGAGCAATGGATAATGTAATTTGGGGGATGGGTTGAGTGATGCTTTGGAATGGAGGTGTAGATGAGATTGGGGGCATGGATAAAATTGGAGGCATGACCCCAAAGGGTGGTTCCACAATGGTACTCACATTGAAATCGGAAGGGAGTTTAACCCCTTGTTTTGCTAATTTAAGAATGTATAGTGAGGGATTGAGTCTCATCAAGATGTTGATGATTCTATGATTCTCTAGATTTTGGACCATCTTGGTGATCTCATCTTGTGTCATTCCAAAGGTAGTGTTAGTGATATCCTCTACTTGACTTTCCTCTTGAGGATTTTGTGATGATGAAGGAAAGTTAGAGGATTGCTTGATCCAATAGGATTCACCTCAGAATTTGTTTGGATTAGGTCACTTGAAGTGGATGTTTCTTTGTTGGCTTCCATATTCCTCTTGTGTTGAGATCTAGTTTGCACCATAAAATAGGGATCAATTTTCAAGAATGTGGGAGATGAATCTCTAATTCTTTGGATTGATCTAATGTTAGGTACAAAAGAGAAAATTTAGGATGATTTAAGGATCAAAAGTATAATGGTGAAATGCGTGAAAGGTGGATGATATGAATGATTAGAAATCTTGAGAAATCTTGAAGGAGATGTTAAACTTTAGGACTTGGATTTTATGTTTGACTTTGATTTGGGATTAGATTTTATTTGGATTTGGATTTGGATAGTGAACTCATAAAATCTAAGAGGTTAGATGTTTCCCTAGAGTAAATTTGTCCTCAAGATGCTAATTTGACTAAGTATCAGAAGGGGGATTCATATAAACACACCTAACTAAACAAGATGATTTTTTATTGGATTTTGATTTTGGATAATGAACTCCTAAACCCCAAGATGTTAGATGTTATCAAGGGATAGACTTGTCCAAAAGGTTTGATAATTTGATTAAATATGTGGAGAAGGATGTTTCTACACACATTTAATCAAACAAGATGATTTGGATTTGTTTCAAATGATTTTCCCAAAGTTTAACATGGAGGACTTTTTCCAAGATTTTCAAGAGTTGATGGTGAGATGATCTTGGTTTGATGTTTGAAAGATGAATGAAGATTTGGTTTTGATCCTATGTGTACCTAAAAAGACACTTGTTTACAAGACCTCAGTTTTGAAGAACATGCTTTACTCTAGACAAGGTGTTCAAATTCCTAAAAAATATTTGGATTTTGTTGGAAAAAGAATTCATAAAAATTTGGATTATTTCTTGAAGATTTTCTATAAAAGTTAAAAAGCAGTCTTCGTCTAAATTCGTATAGTGTTGAGAGACGCTTTTGGTGATATTTTGGACTAAGAGCTTTTAACTTTGGTTTCCAGATCTTGATCTTGTGTGAAATCATTTGAGACACATGTGTGGGTTTCAATTGTTCTTAGTCTTTGCTTAATGACTTCTTTTTATCACAAACACTTTTTGATTAGGGTTTGAAACTAGATGTCTAATGTTTTAATTTCTTCTCATCCCACAAAGTGTATCATGTGGAAATCGAGGAAATCAAAGCAAGAGTTACCTATTGTTTACTTTAGTAGGATCAAATTGAGATGAAATTCATATGCCTAGAAACCTCTATGGATATGAATCCCCAGGGAAAATAAAGGCAGGTGAATTCGTTCAAGGATATTTGCTTCTCCTAAAGGGTTTGAGATTTGATGCTCATGTTTAATGTTTGTTCTTCCAATGTTTTCAATCAAGAAAACTATTTTTATTTCAAGAACATGTACAACCCTATGGATATTTGAGACAATATTTGTTGAGTCCCCACTTGGGCAAGTCTAGTTACGCCTACTTTCAGCGGATGGTTAGATGCTTGACCCCACTAGCTCCCTCCACGAATCAACACTTCTTTTGGGGAAGCCAAGCATCAGTACCCATGAATCTCCTATGGCATACTTTCCATCTCTACTAAAATCCATAAAAGTGTGGGGCGGCTTCAAAATGACCGTTCTCGCAGCAACAAATAGATAGGGATTTTGGCCTTTCTACACAAGGGTTTTAATGTGGGAATTCCATTTGTGGGGGACTATCCATGCGTTGAGAGACCATTGTTTCCCTTCTTGTCAGAATAATACTTGTGATATTGGCCTTTGTTCCAATATCCACACTTATATCCCAGGTGGAAGTTGCTTGGATTTAGCGTGTTCCCAGTTGGGTCATTCCCTTGGGTGAGTACTTTTTCCCACAAGGCAGGCCCTCTAAGATAAACAAAAGAAATAAAATATATCTGTAACTTGGTCAATCTTTGTTGCAAACCAAAGAGAGAATGTACGCGATATGCTCCACTCACACTCGCAAGATTTGTTCAATTTTAAAGTCACAATTGAAGTGTGTGGGAAATTACTTATGAAACTTAATGTCACCAAAAGGCCTTTTGATTCTCAATATCATCATGAGGTGTGAGAGAAGTGCATACGTCCTTTCAATGATATTACTTTGGGTAATTAATTACAAAACAAAGAAGCACTTGTTCATTTTAAGTCCATAAAGCAATGATTTGTTTATTTTTAGTGTACCAAAATGAAAGGGTAAGTGCACAAAGTTGATTCCACGAAACGTGGAAGTTTTTTCCTTAGCCAAAAAAATGAAATCAACATTGCAAAAATGAGATCCCGATTTTTATAAACGGGATCCCAATTTTTAAAAATCGGGATCTCGAGTCTAAATGTAAAATGGGATCTCACTTTTTAAAAATCAGGATCCTATTTGTTAAAGGATCCTGAACCAATGGACAAGGAATGAGATCCCGATTAGTATGAAACGGGATCCCAATTTATAAAAATCGAGATCCCATTTTGTACAAATCAGGATCTCATTTCCTAATGATATTTATTTTTTTTAAATGAACAAACTACATTTTACCTATGCATGAGATCCTAAGTTATGAGCGACAACGACCTCCACAAACAGTCTCCAGGTACCTGTCCACCCCCATTTTTTTGCGTTTTTTCATTTTTTATTGAAATTGTCAATATAATAACTGATTTTAGCATTTTTTATTTATTTATTTGACGTTTTAAACATTTTATTTTCTGTTAGAGTAGAAATGAGCAATTGTTGAAATAGATGAAAAAATGGAATAAAACCTGAAGATTTCTCAATAGAAATGAAAAAATGAACCTTGAATTGTATTTTAGAAACATAATTTAGCTTTTGAAACCTAAATTGTTCGATCAAACCATAAAAAACTGTATTTGAAAACCCTAAATGAAACAAAACAAAAAAAATTGCATTTCAAAACCCTAGAAATTGAAATGAAATAAATAAATTGCATTTAGAAACCCTAATCAAGCCTTTTCAAACCCTCAATTCAAATCAAACAAAAAAATTGAATTCGAAAACCCTAGTTTGAAATGAAACAAAAGGACAAACCTAATTGCTTAGAGAAACGGAAACCCCTAAATTGAAATTGAAACAAATTTTTCTTTCTAAAACCCAAATTGGAAATCAAACGAATCATTTTGATTTTGAAAACCCTAATTCTGAGCTCAAGAAAATTCATTTGCATTGCTTAAATGTTTTAAATTTCATTTGCATTGTATGGAGAAAACGATATGTTAAACTTTAGTTTCAATGTTAAATTATAATTAGATTAGAAAACAATATGTTAAAGAATAGTTACAATTCATAAATTTTATCAATGTTTGTTTGCAAATTTAGTTAGCAAATTTGTAAATCCAAGTGTACAATCGATTTCCAATTGGCCCTAACTTGCAAGTCCATTATTCCAAGGGCCACCCAAACTTCACCCTAAGTTTGTTAAACCCTAAACCCTGAACTATAAAATCTAATCCCTTAACACTAAAGCATTCATTTGTCTTAGGACCTTAAAATGAAATTTGGTTGCCTTAAAAAACACTTTGTTGTCACCATCCGCGAGATTTTTGTAATGTTTTCACTTATTGGAACACATAATATAAAACCTTTTGGTTTCTACAAGTTTATGAAGAGTGGATGATCACTCTCTATGACACCTACATGATCAATAAGGATCTAAATCATTGGAAGAAAAATTTATTTTATTATATCCACAAGATAGGAGAGCGTGAGTGAGAGTGATATGGATTTCTTTCATTGGAGATACTTAAAATTATGTAGGTTCAATGTCAAGAATGGGTCTATTTGGTAGATTTATGAAAGCTATTATGAATATCTAGAATACCATAAAAGTATAATTATAACAATTAAGGGAGATGATAACCAAAAAATTACCTATATTTTGATACTATATAGATGGATGTGGAAGGATAGAAATGCATCAATAAGTAGACCAAGATGGAACCATTTAACACATAAGGTACCTATTACATGGGAAAGGGGGGAGGTAAATGATGATAGGTCACAATATGACTAAATTTGGACCTCACTAGAGATAGATCCCCTTAATCCATCCTATCACCCTAAATCATAAATCGATGTCTTAAGGGGTCCTAATATGACATTTCTTAAGGGGATCAAAGAAGTTCTCAAAATTTGGTGAAGTTGTTGAAGGAAACCAAATTTAACAATAATAAGATCGTGCAAGATTATAATATGAATGAGATTTCATGATCTGGGTTGGTTAGTTGAAACAAGAGCTATCTCAATCAACTATTCCACGAGAAAATGTTCTTCACTAACTTGCAAGTTCATTATATTCCAAGGGACACCAAAACTTCACCCTAAGTTCCGTAAACCCTAAACCCTGAACTCTAAAATCTAAACACTAAACACTAAAGCATTCATTTTGTCCTAGGACCTTAAAATGAAATTTGGTTGCCTTAGGAAACTCCACCAAATTTCATTCACTTAAGCCATGTCATTTTTTTGTAGGATCTTACTACATAGATCCCCTTAAGCTATCCTATTACCGTAAACCCTAAACTCTAAACTCTAAACTCTAAACCCTAAAGCCATCATTTTTTTCTCAGACTCTTAATGAAATTTGGTTGCCTTGGGAAACTTCACCAAATTTTATTCACTTGATCAATGCCATTTTTTCCTAGGACCTCACTAGACATAGATCCACTTAAGCCATCCTATCACCCTAAACCCTAAACTCTAAACTCTAAACCCTAAACCCTAAACCCTAAAGCCATCATTTTTTCTTAGGCTCTTAATAAAATTCAGTTGCCTTGGGAAGCTTCACCAAATTTTATTCACTTGAGCCATGTCATTTTTTCCTAGGACCTCACTAGACATAGATCCCCTTAAGCCATCCTATCACCCTAAATCGTAAATCAATTTCGTAAGGGGTCCTAATATGGAATTTCTTAAGGGGATCAAATAAGTTCTCAAAATTTGGTGAAGTTGCCCAAGGCAACCAAATTTAACAATAATAAGATCATGCAAGATTATAATATGAATGAGATAAAACAAGATCTAGGTTGATTAATTTACGGTTTAAGGTGATAGAATGGCTTAAGGGGATCTATGTCTAGTAAGTTCCTAGGACAAAATGACATTCCTCAAGTGAATAAAATTTGGTGAAGTTGCCTCAGACCTTAATGAAATTTGGTTGCCTTGGGCATCTTCACCAACTTGTATTCACTTAAAAGCCATGTCATTTGATACTAGGACCTTACTACATAGATCCTCTTAAGCTATCCTATTACCATAAAACCTAAATCCTAAACTCTAAACCATAAACCCTATAGCATTCATAAATTGTCCTATATTAATAGTTAATTGTATTTCCATTCAAGTAACATGCCTTAGACATAAATGAGGCTTAAATATTTTATCATTTGTATTCAATTAGGCCATTTATATTGAATGGTTTAAAGGTATTTCCTAAACATGTATCTTGCATTTTGAAATTACAAATCTAATGCAAGTGAACACTCATATCTTAAATATCACATGGATCGATTCAATAATATTTGCAATCCACCTCCACTCCATCCATCTCCACCCACTCCACCTCCACCTCCACCCACTCCACCTCATAACTCCCCACCTCCACCACCTAAAATCAATGGTGCTCATTTGCAAGCACAAATCAATGCCAATTTTAGAACCATCCAAGATCAAATCAACATTATTCAAAATAAAGAATGTGTCACACCACCTGTGAGGATGTTTGCATCTAGGATGCAAACCCTTGTTGATGTTGTCAGGGCTATGGATGTGATCTTGGATGAGCATCGAAAATGGCTAGGGGAGAGGAGAACTTCCAATTTTGAAAAGGAAAACACAAAGAAATGAAGAGATGCAGTGGAGAGCCACAATAGTTTCTAAATAAAATACAATGATCTTAAATAGTTATGAATTTATGAATTTGGTGAACGATGGATATTTTTAGTGACATGAATTTATGAACTTATAATGATGAATTTATAATAGTATATACTTTATGACTATCTACTAGATCATGATTTCTGCTGTTGGAAAATTGTAATATATATATATATGTATGTATGTATGTATGTATGTATGTATGTATGTATGTGTGTGTGTGTGTTAGACATAAAATGAGCTTTTTGTGAATGTTTCAAGTTTATAGATTAGTATGTACACATGTATTAAAATTGCATATAGTTCTTAAATTTTTGAAATTTGTATGTATGTATATAGTTTAGTTTAATGATGTATGCATGCAAATTATGCATCATGTTTTTTATTTTAAATGTACATGTACATGTTAAATTTTGAATTTAGTATGCATATGCTCCAGTTCAATCAATGTATGTGTGTTTCAATTTTATATGATCTTAATATATGTATGTACATCCTATTTAAACAAATTTGCATGTGTGTTTCAAATTTAACTATTTCTTGTGATTTTTTAAGTTTGTATGTTAATTTTGTATAATAAATAATGCAAGTGCACATTTTGTAGGAGTTTAGGTGAACTCCTCAAACACCCCAGAATCACCTGCAAGACAAAATAACTTTCACAAAAGAGAAATGACAAAAATATCATGCTATCATTAAGATGCAAGAATGTCAAATTGAGTATGAGATGATTACAAATGTACAAAATGCCTTGAATATATAGGCATGAGCGAAAACCTAAAATGTGTAAGATATTGCCAAGTGTTAAAATCACACTATATATGACATGTGAACCCTATCTAGGAAATGATAAAAAGATAGAGATAAGTTCTAGAAGGACAACTCATCTTCTAGAAGGATTCTTATCTCCTACAAACAAGGAAAGGGGAATTACCCCATTATTAAATGATTTATCTAATAATGCAACCTAGGACTAAGTTATGCAAGACCTAATTTAACTTATGCTAGTGTAATAAATAGTTAATTACACTAACACCCCCCCATAAGTGCAACTTAGGGAGAAGAAAAGTATTATGCAAAGATGAGTTCCGACAACAAGGTCTAATTAGGTACTCATTTACAAATGTAATGAAAGAGAGAGGAGAAAATCTAGTGGGAAAAACCCCCCCTCAATGAGATGACCTGCTGCAAAGAAGCACTGGAAGAACTCTGATGGAGTAACACTAGAATCCCTAATTCAACAAGCAAGGAAAGATACCTCTGTTTACAAGAAACCATAGTGGAATCATAATAATGCAATAATAGACCCGATGCCAAGGAACACTAGAAAACTCACATACTGGATCAACCCTAGAATCTATGAAGCAACATGAGATGAAAAAGATGCCCCTCATAATAGGGAATGATATGGTGATAGAATCTAGAAGCCATGTATCTTAATGTCGATGCCAAACTATGACTAAAACTACTCCATGGGAACAAGTACCATAAAGATTCTAAAATATTAACCATAAAATAAATGGCCCTCAAACTGAGATGGATGTGACCCAATGCGGATCAATAACCATAGGCTCTCAATCTTATATGTGAACCAATGCGAACCAAAATGTGTCCAACTGTGAGCAAGATGAGGCCAAAAGAAACAACAAAATCTAGATAAACTCATGTGAGTTGTCATCAATATGAAAATGAGATGCAAGAAACCCCCCTTGATGGAACTTTATATCAGTTCATTTATTACAATACCCAATGATTGTAAAATAAGAGAATGCAAAATCTACAGAGAAAATGTAAACCTAGTGCATGAAAACAAAAACGAGTGCATGCACAAACCAAGGTACACATCTGCCTTTAAGATGAAAAATAACCTTAGATCTAGGTAGATGACAAAACCAACTTTCCGATGATATCTCGTTTGTGAAAATCTAACACCATGGCCAAAAGTTATGAATTTTTCAAAAACCTAAATTTAGCCTGCTGAAAATGGGTTTTCTAGCAAAAAAAGTTTACTTCTGATTTAATTTCTGCAAAATCTATTCACAATGAGTGCACAAAAATAGAAACCCAAAAATATTTTGAAGCTAAGAACAAAACCCAGAAATATTTTTTTGATCCAGCAAGCAAAAAATGAAAAAATATTTTTTTTAACCTTCAACCAGGAGAAAAATGACGTGCGTCAATTTTTGTACATCAATTTTCTCTATATTTGTACAAGATATCAAAAATATAAAAGATACCCAGTTTAGATTTTCAAACTCTAATTACAAACCCGTAAATCATTTTTCTTACAACCGAAAGTGGAAGTCACTTCTGAAGTAAAAATGAAAAACGACTTTAATAAAAAAACTACTTGCATCCAGGAAAACTTTCATGCAAAAATTGATTTCTCATATTTGGGAAGAAGTCTGTAGTACTGAAGCTCTGATACCATGTAGGAGTTTAGGTGAACTCCTCAAACACCCCAGAATCACCTGTAAGACAAAATAACTTCCACAAAAGAGAAATGGCAGAAATATCATGCTATCATTAAGATGCAAGAATGTCAAATTGAGTATGAGATGATTACAAATGTACAAAATGCCTTAAATATATAGACATGAGTGAAAACCTAAAATGCATAAAATGTTGCCAAGTGTTAAAATCACACTACATGTGACATGTAAACCCTATTTAGGAAATGATAAAAAGATAGAGATAAGTTCTAGAAGGACAACTCGTCTTCTAGAAGGAATCTTACCTCCTACAAACAAGGAAGGGGGAATTACCCCATTATTAAATGATTTATCAAATAATGCAACATATAACTAAACTATGCAAAACCTAAGTTAACTTATGCTAGTGTAATAAATAATTAATTACACTAACAATATCTCATATCATGGATGATTTTAACATTGATGATATCATCAATCCACCACCTCAACCACAACCACATCCACCTCACCCTCCACCTTGCCCTCCACCTAATATGCCACCTCCCACTCCACGTAATATGCCACCTCCAGCACATGTCACATCTAGTGAGGCTCGCTTGTGAGCACACATAAATGATTAGGTTGCATCCATACAAAATTAAATCAATGCTATGCAGAGTCAAGCATTGATTCCACAACATGTGAGATGTTTTGTATGTGATGCAAAACATTGTGGATGCCATCAGGACCATTGATTCTAATCTAGATAAACTTCGACGAGACAGAGAACAAATGAGACAATTTTATGCTGATGGTCTCTCTTACAAACAAATTTTAGACCTTACAATAACAAAAGCCCACCTAGCCCCCTACTTTCTTAACCCCTTTACTCAACAACCCATTCCTCCCAACAAATCTAGAATATACATGAGGTGGTGCATACATCCATAGACGAGTGCACATTTTTGGGATTGATGGTATATGGTTTTTGATAGTCCCCCACATGCTAATTAGGAGTGCCCATTGTATTTTTTGAGACAATTGTATGTAAAGTTTGTTATTGGGCAAAAACCCAATTATTTTGATTTTAAATCATTTCAGGGTGTTGGTGGTGGCATGCCACAACAGAGGTTAGGGGTAAGGGTTGATCCCCAACATCTTGTGCATGTGCAACCCCTTGTTGTTGCTCCTGGTCCTTCCATTCTCACACATGTGCATCATCGAGCTCTGGTATCGGCATTAGGTTCCCTTAGTACACTTGTAGGAGACCTTGATCAACATAATTTTGTGATAGTGGGTGGGAAGCATAGAGACGATGATGATGGAGGAGTTTTTTATGGAGTTGGTCCAAGTACCACTCCAGGAGTGTCGAGGCTTGTCCCCCATATATGTACTAGTTGTCATCAAGTATGCTATGGACCTGATTAGGCCACACCTAGTTCAGGTGGACGTGGAGATTTTGGTGGTTCATCTAGTCACATCGGTTCATTTGTAGAGTTTCTTACAACAGACCATCACCCCGAGGACATTGTGATACCGATATAAATATGCATCTACATGTTCATTTTATAAGAATTTTGATGGATGTATATATCAAAGAAAATTTTGCAATACATTTTAACAATCAAACTGTTTGGTGTACAAATGACACTAACGATGGGGAAATCATCTATTCCATGAGTACATACATTGACACTAGTCCTACTTGGCAACCCTTATGGGGTATTTTGATTTCAATTTTTTAAATTATATATGAAATCATTTTTAACTTGAGTTTTAAATATATAATTGAATCACATATATGTTTGAAATATTTATGTTGGTTTAGGCGAGTCAATCGACTTCCACATTGATTCAACCTGAGGGATTGTCGAGCACTCCACTATCAGGCGTCGTAGATAAGGGGAAGGTACATTCATATTGTAAATTGTTTAAAGTTTACATTAGTATATTTACAATTATAAATTTTGAATTCACTATATATGAAATACATGCATGTACACTTGTAAATATTATAAGCACTAAATGTCTATGCATGTATGTCTAGGTTGATACCACAATGAGAATGGGCATCGAGAAAACATTTGATGTTGCAGCTACTCGTGAGGCCTCTGATTTTTAGGTTGTTTAAAAAAAATTCTACAAAAAATGTGCAAACTTGAATATATATATATATATATAAACCTAATTCAAGTGTACATGCTTTAATTTTGATCTTGTAGGACTTTGTTAGTGCGACTTTTAGCCCTGACCCATACATAGTTACACCACTAGGAGGACATGCAGAGTAGGCTCCAGATCAAATGGTAATTTAAATTTTTTATTATATTTAAAGTCAATTATAAATTAAATATTCTGAATATAACTTTAATTTTAAATTTTAAACTGAATATATACATAATATGAGCTTTCTTTTAAATTATTTTTCTTTTATAGCATTAGAAACATCTTGTAGTTGAGCATGTATAGACAGGTCCTGGAGAAGAGGGTGCACAACCTCAAAATATGGTACAATTAAAATATGATAAATTATAAATTAAATTGAATTAAATCATTTTTAATTGTAGACTTGTACATCTAATTTCAACTTTTTTTGTCTTGTTTATGTAAATTGATTCAGAGAATTTAGAGGTTGCTTCAGGTGCACCAGAGCATCAAGATGTAGATATGATGGTAATTTAATTTTATGATGAATTATAAATTAAACTGTCATTAAATCATTTTTCATTGTCTTGCATTTGATTTCATCTTTCTCTTGTACAGACTGTTTCAGGTCATCTGAATAGTCCACATGGTGTGAAGAGGTCTCTTGATTATAGAGACAATACATGACCTAGAAACATGACTTTATGGGTTATATTTGTTTATTTAATGGACTATATTTTTGGTTTCTCATGTACTTTGTTGGACTTTAGTTCATGGGTTGTACTCTAATGGACTTTATTTCATGCGCTTAATATATTGGTTTCATGCACTTAATATGTTACATAAATTATGGACTTTATTATTGTTTGAAATTTTAATTTACACATGCACATTTATGCATTTTATGTTCATAGTCAAGACATTAATATAGGACATTAATGTGAAATTTAGTGATCTCATACATGATATACATGATATTTACATTCAATAATTAGCAATAATTAGTCAATAAACTTATTCAACGCACGCCAATCAATAATTAGTCAATAAATCATAATTTACAAACAAAAGCAATTTGTTTATATATTAGAAAGGATAAAATTTTAAGAAATAAACAATACCATAGAAGATTAGAGAATAAAAGCATTAATAAATTCTATAAATAATAACATCTAACACTAATTTATAAGCTGTCAAAACAAATAATGGCATCCGATACTAATTTATAAGCTGTCAAAACAAATAATGGCATCTTATACTAATTTATAAGTTGTCAAAACAAATAGTGGCATCGAATAGTAATCTATAAGTTGTCAAAACAAATAATGGCATCAAATACTAATCTATAAGCTATCAAAACAAATAATAGCATCCAACACTAATTATAGGTTGTCTTAAGGGTATGTCCTAAGGGGTCGTAATACGATGTCTTAAGGGGATCAAAGAAGAGTATAATTGAGTATAAATATTAAGTGATATTAACAAGTATTATAAGTTTTAGGGTGAGTCATCATAACACAATGTCTTAAGGGTATGTCTTAAGGGGTCATAATACAATGTCTTAAAGGGATGTCTTAAGGGGTCTTAAGGGGATGTCTAAAGGGGTAATAATACAACATCTTAAGGGGATGTCTCAAAGGGTCATAATACAATGTCTTAAGGGGATGTCTTAAGGGGTCTTAAGGAAATTTCTAAAGGGGCCATAATACAATGTCTTAAGGGGATGTATTAAGGGGTCATAATACAATGTCTTAAGGGGTCTTAAGGGGTCATAATAGAATTTCTTAAGGGGATGTATTAAGGGGTCATAATACAACATCTTAAGGATATAATTGATTTAACAATAATGTATGCATGATATTTAGTGATTATACAATCAAATATAAAGTTTCAAAGCAAGAAAACATGCACATTTAACAAACAAAATATATAGAATATTGATTTCGATACATAGAAGTGCATAGAGTATGTTTAATTTTGTAAGTATGCATGTACATATATGTCATCTCAAAATAATGTTTACAAAATTTGGATATGCCATCTCAAGAAAATCTCAAACTCGTGCTTAGAATGTAGTAGGTCTTCACACCACCTAATATCAAAAAGATACAAGCAATATCAATGAAATCATCAAAACATACATATTTTAATTTATATAAAACTATCTATATGTGTACACAACTCAAGTACTTGCATTTAAAAGTATTCCACACATGTGTGTAGGTTGAATCTAGTCATCCTCTCCTTTTCATGTCAAAGTATGAGATCAATGCAATAATGGATTAAGGATACAAAAAAGGATAATAAATAAATTTTAACTATTATTGTACAAGCAATATCAATATGTAATCAAAACATGTATTTAGATATAATTTAACTAATAACTAACTTTTTTTTACCAAGTATTCCATGTTGTCTAGGTTGAATCTGGATGGACTAGATCCTTTTTGTGATTATGCATTAAGGATCTATAAAAGGACAATTTAAATCAATTTCAACTAATAACACACTTGACCAATATCTAAACATGTATTTAAAAGGACAAAATAAAACTAAAACTATATTTACCTATATTTACTTATTCCATTATACCATCTGCATCCTCTCTTTTTTGCAATGAATCTATGATTTCCTCATGCTCTTCCATAGAGATTGACCATAGCACTTCATTTGAAGGTCTTCCACGATACCGCTCTAGTTTTATATTTGTTGCCACCACCAAATGTGAATAATGTATAATCTTTTTATGCATTTCATAATCTTCGAATGTAGGTAGACCATTCTTCCTTGTCAGGTATTTTCGTAGCCAAGTGCCAACAACCACCACTGATCCTATTGGAAAACATGAAGACTATCATCAAAGAAGTTCTCAAAATCTTCTTAAGGGGATCAAAGATTTGTTCTAAAAAATTGCTTAAGGGGATCAAAAACTTGTTATCAAAATTTGCTTAAGGGGATGTCTTAAGGGGATCACCGTACCTGTTGGATAATGAAATCCATCATCATATTCTTGAGGTGCTATTAACTTATGTTTAGTTTCCACACAATGAGCCAACCAATATTCTATTTGCTCTTCATTCTCTTCAGGTGCAACAACAACATACACATGTCCTGCAAACAAAATTTTATTTAATAACTTGTGTATATCCATATAAATAATTTAGTATTACAAAATAACTTAATAAAGCAAAATAAAATGAAATAAATTGAATTAAAATTACCTTCTTGTACAAGGTCTGAAACATGATAATAGTATTCAGATGCAAACACTTAATAATTCTCTTCAATAGTTCTTTCATATTGATCATGTGCTTGTGCAAGTTTCAATGATCTTTTCTCCCACTTTTCAACGCATTCTATATTTTCACATGCTTCCCAAACTCCTAAGATACAAAACTAGAAAAAACATCTAAGCTCCATTGTCCAAATAGTCCAGGTGCTTGTTGTCGTACTCCTAAATGAATGCCATTTAGTAGATCCACTGATTGTCTCACAATAAACTCTAGGTACAATGTTCTCTTCTTCAACCAACCAAAAGAATCAATGAACTGTAGAGTACTCACTCAAACTAGATGTAGATAATCTTGTATTACACCAATCCACAATCCCACGTGCATCTTTAAATTTTACTCCATCCTTGAATTTTAATTGTTCTCTAGCAAGAATTCTATTGACACATGCACCAACTCCATCATGTTCTCCTTTACCATGCCCAGCTTAAAAAAAACTCCATATATGTTAGACATTAAGTTCCTTGTGAACCCTACTTAACCAATAGAACATTCGACCATTCTTGAACTGTCCCGTACAATTATCTGACCATATGAGGTGTTCTTTCATCTAGATTCCTCTTTCTCTTAAATTTCTATAAAATATACTGAAACAATATTGAACAAAATCTGATGAGTGTAACCGATTGTCACTCAAATAAAAATGATACTCTCAAAAAAATTCTATCATCCTTAGTGTTATCATCTACATGTCTATAAACAATATGGACAAACATAGCTACTTGCACTAAATTATAATACTGTGATTGAATTTCCTCTTGAAGAGTGAGAGTATAATTCTCCGCAAAATCAACCATTGAAAGTATAGTACGAATTGGAAATGTGTTTGTATATGCACGAAATTGGCCATCAAGCCATCGAGCATGTTCAGAGTGCATGCCATATTTTGGTACAATTTTATTCTTAAATTCACTCATGAATACATGCACACTAACTTTTTTTGTAACTAAATCACAATGCTTTCCTATTTTTCCATATTTTAAAGAATAGTGAACATTCTTAAATCTTTTAACATCTACTAATTGTTGTCCAAAATCATTATCAACACTTTCATGCATACAAATTCTTAAAAATGAAAGATTTCCACAGTTAATGCATTGTCCAAAAATACAAGAACTTAATAAAACAATTTATCATTAGATCTTTCACAAAACAAACCTGAAATAAACTCTCTTATTGCTTCAGATGGCATATCAGTACCACACTCCTATATAATCATGTTAGTATGCAAGGTACAATGTATATATCGAAAAAAATCATAAAAATAACAAAATTGAACATGCGTTTTACAACAACAAGATATTTGTTGCTTATTTATTTTTACATACGGGTTTACATTTTTCAAAAGACCTTTGAGTTATTTTAATATTACCAAGTAACTCTGAATCACCACAAAATTTTCTATAAAATTTAGTTTGTGTTGTATCTAATAGGTTTTTTGGGCGAGGATCGTGAACTTTGGACCCCACCCTTAATTTTAAAACATCTATAGCATTAGATTAAACCCTAGTATTATCATGCCGATATTTTTTGATCAAAGATTTAATTTCAACATTCAATTTCATATCAGACCTTGAGAGTCGACCACTGAAACTCCAACATTGGTTGATAGGATCATTTTCTATACTTTCTCTTCTTTTTGCCGCTCTTAGCAATGTTTTAGGCTGTATTTTTAAAACTTAACTAATATTGCTTACCATTCTTTTATTCAAAGTTGCTTTATTAACTATAGCAGTTGTTATAGCTCTTCTTGTTGTGTTTTTATCTTTAGATCGACTTTTTTTCCCAATAGATTGAATGGCACTAGCAACAATAGACATAACATTTTTTAATGATTGACCTTTTCTTTTTGGTTTAACATAAAAATCTAACCTTTTCATTACTTTCCTCATTTTTTGCATTCTCATCAATTTCATCATTAGTTGACATTGAAATGCAAAATTTTTACGATAAAAGAATTTGGTGTAGATTCTATTCGCATGTGTTCTTATTTGCCTCCAAGAAATTTGACCAGGAAGATTATCGAAAACACCACTTCCAATTTTAAAAAAAAGTATTTTCACTAAATTCAACATCACATTCTAGATTTTTATCCTCATCTTCATTTTCATTTTCATCTTCATCTCCATTTTCATATACATTTTCATCTTCATTTTTATCAACAAAATGGTTTTCATTTTCATTCCCATCAACAAAACAGGTTTTGTTTTCATTTTCAACAAAAGGATCATTCTCATTTTCATTTGCAACAAAAGATTTTTCTTTTTTGTTTTCAACAAATTCTATAAAAGTTTCATCTCTCTGAATATCATCAATGTCAACATCATTAAGTCTAGCATCTTGTAAAACTTCTACATACAAATTTACCATTTCACTAACATGTGGATTTGAAGATGTACCTGAATTTGTGCATATTGAAACATTCTCCATAGCATATTGAAAGAGGGTTTTGAAGACATAGTAGGACTTTTTTGTATAATCATATTCTTCTCCAAATTGACTCCTTGCAAATTAGCTTCATCTACAACCATGGTATCCTCAATGTTTTCATCTTCAATAGTTGTGGAATTGGATGCTCCACCATCATTCATTGATTTAATTCTCATTCTTCTTTGTCTTTGTCTTTATCTCTTCTCTCTTTGCTTCAACTTCTTGAGGATTCAATATCTTCCTTCTCTTATTACGAGCTTTATCTCCCACGATTATAAAATTCTCAAGCACAAATGAATGTCAATAGTGAAATTTTTCAAAAAAATCAATCCAAATTGGAAGTTGAAGACCCATTAGGAAAAAATTCTTCCTCTTGTGTTCCTCAAAACAAGTAGAAAACTAGCACAATTCCACTTTAAAAATTGTTTTCTTCATGCCTCCTTTGAAAAATTCAATCCATATTGCAAGTTGAAGACCTTTTGTTCCTCCAAACAAGTACAAAACTAACACAATTCCACTTCAAAAATGGTGTACATGATGCCTCCTTTGAAAAAATCAATCAAAAATCAAGTTCACCACCTATAAAGACAATAGCTCATAAAAAAATAGCTCAATTTTACTGCTCTCGGCCATACATGTGAAGTTGCAGACTTCTCAGTAATTTTTGACAGTAAATTTAAATAAAAGAAATGGGATCCCATTTATAAAACAAGATCCTGCTTATTAAAACCAGGATCCTGTTTTATAATCGAGATCTCATTCCCTAATATGTAATGTGGGGACTATTGGAAAGGAAACGAGATCTTGTTTCCCTTCCAATGGTCACACCATTTAATATTGGGGAACGGGATCCTGATTACAAAATGGGATCCCAATTTTAATAAGCAGGATCCCATTTTCTAAATCGGGATCTCGTTTTCAAAAAAATGAATTTTGTTTTGCTTTGTGGTTTGGTTTCTGCTTAGGATTTTGGTTTGGAAAAAGCATTGGGAATCCAAACCTAGGCCTTCAACCTGGTTTGACTTGTAAGTTGAAGGTCCTAACAATGTCAGAGAAAAACACCAACTTTGGACATATGGTTGATGACATTTTTTGCAAAAAAATCGACGAAATTAAAACCCATTTTAGATGAGACAATGCAAATTCCAAATATGTAATTTTTAAAAAAATTGGATTATTTTTTCTATTTTTCAATTAATTTCTAATAAAACTAGTCCATAAACTTTAAATATTAGGGTTTTTTACTATTTTAATAACTTTTGATCAGCATAACATTTTAACAAATGGATTACATGATAACAAACTTCAGAAAATTCTTTTCAATTTAGAAAAATTTAAAAAATGATAAGTTTAGGTCATCTTATGCATGTCGTAGATGACGATTTTTCAAAACGACAAATATTCATAATAAAAATTTAACAAAAAAAAATATTCAATAAAAAAATTACAAAAAGATATCGAGAACAAGCTTCAGTGAGCCATAAATATTTTCCCAAAAGGATTTAGAAAAATATGATAATTTAAGTCAAAATATGGATGTACACGTGCATGGTATGGTAAAAAAATGACTTTTAAACAATAGTTTTTAGAAACGCCTATTGAAACTCAATTTGTGCAATTTGGGTATTGAAATAAATTACATATTTGGAAACTAGACTCCAAATACTACATTTTATGATTAGTGACTTTTTTAAAGATTCCATCTCCAAGTGCTTCAAATTTTAAGGTCAAATGTGTCAAATTCTGAAAATCAAGAAAAACACTTCCACTTTTTGGCCAAAAAGTGGACTCAACTTCTTGCCAGCACCCGAAATATGGAATTTGTTTTGTTCAATTGTTAATCCTCAACCAGATCTAGTGAGTTTTTCCTAAAGTTTTTTTTAAGCCCTTTGTAGCAAAAAATGAAATATTCTTTTTAGAGCCCAAAAGAAATTTAGTAGGTCCTATGCTCATAAAAGATTATAAATTTTTAAGAGAAATTGTGAATTCTCTAAGAGTGTTAATCAAACGCTAGTGTTCAAAAACACTTGGTATCATGAGATAATGATGTCATTATGAGACCACTAGATTTTCTTTCTTCACCTTGAATAAGGCATCCTACCAAGAAACTAGTTAGAACTACAAAAAAAGAGGTCAGGAAATCAACTAATAACCCAAATGATCATAATTAAAAAAAGCACATGTCATAAAAACTGAGATTTCACTTTTTCCTTTACTCTAGCAGTGGAACCTACATAGGTGGTGCATTTTGAAGGACCCAACAGTGCTATATGGCACCACTAATTCAACATGCGTCACTTTGTAGCAAAACAGAGAGGGTGATGGCATTGTTGTTTCACGTAGCGGTGCAATTTAGAATTTGAAAATTTTAGCGCATGAAAATAGAACTAGCAGTGTAGTTTAGAATTTTGAATTCTAGGCAAGAATACCAGAGCATCGTAATTTGGAATTTAAAGCCGTGCTATATGGCAACGCTAATGTGTTAGCAGTTCTGTATAGTGACGCTAGTCTGCTAGCGGTGCACTTCCCTATTGACACCAAAAAAACACAAAAAACAAAAAAAACACAAAAAATTTAATAAAAACATGATTAGAAAATGAGGTTTTCCCTCTTTCTAGCACCAAAATGTAGAACCAAGATCCTAGCACCTGCAAAACACAATAAACAAACACATTAGAAGATTCACATGCAAGTCAAGATCAAAGTTCACCATAAAATCTATTAGCAATGCTCAAAATAGGAATAAAAACAAGAACACAATGAAAAAGCAAGAAGATAAATTAAATCCTATTAAAAACATGCAAACTCTTGATATTATGGGGGAGTTGGTGCCAATTTGATGTGGAAATTGGCCCTTTCCCAACTCCTATGCAAGCTTTTGATGATTTGGTGATGATAGATCCAATTGGTGATTGCTTCAAATGAACTCCATGGAGAAAACCTACAATAACCTAGCTATGCCTTGATGAAATTGATAAAAATGCTATTGCTTGAAGATGAAATTGAGTATAGTAAGTTTGCTCAAATTGTGGATGATCAAATGAGGGAAAAGGAATGTCTTAAATTCCACTTGGCTCAATGCAAAAGATGAAATACATTTCTTGTTGGTAGGACATAGTCCACTTAGAAGGATTTCAAATTTGGAAGAATATTTCCCTATTATGCCATGTTGAGAGAAAATAGGGATTTAATAAATGAATTAAATTTATTTTCATGTGCAAGTGGAGAAAGCTAGAGGATGGGACATGGATTATAATTAAATTAATCAAGGGTTAATTAATTTAATGAGGGATTAGATGATGTGACAATTTTGACTTAGATTTATGGGTTGATTTAAATTAAAAGATGAGAAGAAAGTGATTTTTGAGATAGTTAAATAAATATTTTGATTTATTTAACTAAAGGGGATGATTGGTTAGATTAAATTAAATAAGGTTTAATTTATTTAATTTAATAGATAGACTTTAGAAATTAATTAAATAAAATTGATTTATTTAATTAAATAAAGAGCTAGGGTTAATTAGATCAGATTGATTGATTTAATTAACAAGAGAGAATGACTTAATTAGATAAATGATTATTTATTTAATTAAGGGAAGAAGAGTGATGATAAGTTGAGAAGGTGATTTAAGACAAAATGGTGTTAGTTAATCGAGATCAGGTGTGTAATGCCAATCAGTACATTTTTACATGTCTACAATAGGAAATGGCAATAACTTCATCCCAAAACCTTTTTCTAGGCTAGCACCACTTAACATACTCGTAGCCTTCTCCATCAATGTCTTGTTCATTCTTTCTACAACTCTATTCTATTGGGGAGAATACAAAGTTGTCATTTTTCTATCAATACCACAATATTTACAAAATATATCAAAATCATTAGAGAAAAATTCACCACCATTATCAGTCCTCAAACATTTTATTTTCTTTCCAATTTGCAACTCAACCATTTCTTTAAATTCTTTAAATCAACTGAAAACTTCAGATTTACTCTTTAAAAAATATACCCATGTCCTTCTACTATAATCATCAATAAATGAAACATAATATGAAGATTTACCAATTGAAGGAACATCTATAGGACCAAACACATCAAAATTAATAAGATCCAATACACCACAAGATTTATGAGAGATCAAGTAAAATTGAATGTGGTTTTGTTTTCCATAAATGCAATGCTCACAGAAATCAAATTCAATATTATAATCAGACAAACCTTCAACAAGGTTTTTATTTTTCAAGGTCCTTAAACCCTTTTCGCCAATTTGGTCAAGTATCCGGTACCATAATATAGTTTTTTCTGTAGGTAACTTTGATTCAGAAGAAAGAGTATCCTTGGGTACCCAAAAACCATGACCATCTACTAAAGGTGAAACCCTCACCTCTTCCACAGACTTTCTTTTCACAGAAATACTATTGCAGTCAATAGTGCATGCATCAAGCTTATACAATGTGCCATATCTAACACCTCTAGCAATCACCATATCACCTCTAACCATCTCGCATCCTGCATTATAAAATACTACTTACACACCCACATCTATTAGTTTGCTTGTAGATAACATATTTTGTGCTAATCTAGGGATATGGAACACAACATTAATCCTTTTTATTCTACCATCAGGAAACTTGATTTTAACTTTACCACGACCAACAACATTTAAATAAGAATCACCACCCAATTACACCTTACCTTCATCAAATTCTTCATATTCTAAAAATGAATCTCTATTAAAGTTCATATGGAAAGATGCACCTGAGTAATTTAACCATGCATCATTACCTACACGAGTTGCCAAAGCTAGAATGAATGTGTCACATTCTTCCTTCTCAGACTCAAAATTAGAATCAAATATATTATTTTTCTTCTTCTTTTCTTCTTTGCATTCCTTATGAACATGTCCAAGCTTATTGTAGTTCTAGCAAATAACTTTGAACTTTCTAAGAGATTTAGATCTCCCCATGGACTTGGAATTTTCATGCTTCTCATTCTTCTTGCCTTTTTCCTTAGGTATTCTGAGAATATTTAGGGCCTCCTTAGCAGTGATGGATTCCTTCCTCATCTCTTCAGAAAGCAAAGAACCCACAACATCTTCAATCTTCAAAATTACATAAGTATTCCCAATAGCCATAACAAGAGAATCCCATGAATCCAGCAAAGAACAAAGCAAGATTTGACATTTCTCCTCCCCATCCATTTTGACACCAACTGATTCCAATTGAGCCACCAACATATTGAATGCTTCTAGATGGTCTGTGATTCATCCACCCTCTTCCATTCTTAAGGAATACAACTTCTTCCTCAAGGAAAGTCTTTTTCACTAAAGATTTGGCCTGATACATCTCACCAAGTTTCTTCAATAATTTTTGTGCAGAGGCTTCTTCATGGAAATTAATTAAAATAGTCTTCCAAGCACAATCTAATTAGACCCTTGGCTTTACAGTCCATAATATCATATTGAGTAGCCTGAGTAGGATCTGTAGGCATTGAAACATTCTCATCAACAACATCCCACATATCTCGATCTATCAACAGATCATCTTCAGCTTCCACATCTCAAAATTATTTCTAGAAAATTTATCCACCTCTATTCTCCCTAATGAACTTTCCATTTGAAAATTCTTGCAACAAGATCATAAAGTATCTTTTGCACAAGATCCCACTCAAATATGGATTAGTACAAAAATCCCAACAACCCACAATTGAAACCAAAGGTGATCAGGCTCTAATACTACTTGTAAGGAAGCTAAGGTAGCGAAACAACTTCCTACACTAATCTTGATAGGAGAATAATACAAAAAATTTATAGATATTTAACACAAACAACAAGTTAAATAGAAATAAACATAAATATCATGTATACCAAAACAAAATGATTTACGTGGGGAAACCTTTTCAAGAGAAAAACCCCACACTCCAAAAGCCACCCAATATATTATTTAGAAATCACAAAGATTACAATATACTTGCAAAACAAGCTTCTCACAGGAGTATCACCACCAGAGATTTAGAGACGACACAATTGCTACCAGACTCTCAGAATACATCATCATTTGCAATCATAGTACAACACCCTCATAAAATAGGGTTACCTTCTAGTGAAAAATAGACCAACAAAATATCCACCATTTGATCTAAAACCTTACAATTAATGGTCTAGATTTACAATGTATCATGTATTTAATGTATATATATAACCTTTATATAATTACAAGGTTGAGACACATTTTCCCAACACTATCTTAAGGTGTTTTGAGATTTATATTGTGGTGTGTGTTATGGATGATAAGTTTTAGAGCTGAAAAATTATATTTTGAGTATTACATCTAATTAGGATGACCTGATTGATGTTATACTTGATGTGGATGTATATGCTAGATTGTTTTTGGTATTTTTATGACTTATATGTGAAATGTATTGTGTGTAATGCAAATTTGAGAAGATCAATGTGAAGTTGAAGATCATAATTGCGCAAATGAAGAGCCAGGAAGAGTGTTGAATCAAAATCAGATAAAGTTTATTATTGTGGTTCAATATAACTATAATTCATGCATACATAAGATGCAATTGTAACAGTTCAAAATAGGTTGTGAGCCACCATCTCTCTTCTATCTTTTTCTCTGTGGATAGTGAGCATTTCTGTAATATACTATAGATAGTTATAATACATTGTGAGCTAACCCTCACCATGGTTTTTCCCATGGGTTTTCCATGTAAAAAATTTGGTGTTCATGTGTTATGTGATGGGTTGATGCAAGAAGTTGGGTCCACAAAAAGCTCAAAAAGTGGAAGAGTTTTTGCTGTTTTTTAGATTTTGTCACACTTGGACTAAAAATTTGAGGCACTTAAACAATGAATCTTAAAAAAAATCAATAATATGAAATTTATAATTTTGAATCTAGTTTTCAAATGTGTAATTTATTCAAATACCTAGATGATAGAAATTGAATTTTGATAGGGATGTGTAAAAACCACTTTTTTAAATTCTTTTTTTTTACCATACCATGCACGTGTATAGACACCACTTTTTGACCGAAATAAAAGTAATTTTCTAATTCCTTTTGGGGAAAGATATCTAACAACATGAAGATTGATGAGGATATTCTTTTATAAAAAAAATTTTGAATATTTTTTCTTTTATTGAATTTTTATTGGCATTAATTGTTTTTTTTAAATCAACGTGTACGGACAACATAATTGGACCTAAAATAAACATTTTTTGAATATTTTTTTCCATTTTTTATAGAATTTTTTGAAGATTGATGCCATATATATTTCTTTTACAAAAAAATTAACCAAAAAAAAAGTAATTAAAAAACAAAAAAAGTCTAATATTTCAAGTTTTTGGACTAGTTTGCTTAGAAATTAATTAAAAAATAATAAATATAATCCAATATTTAAAAAAATTATATATTTGGAAACTAGACATCGTGTTCTCTAATGGGTTTTAATTTTATAGATTGATTCAGAAAAAAAGTCCATCAGCCATATTGCAAAAGTTGGACATTTTTCTTGAACCTGCCTTAGTTTTTTAGTTGTAGGTCAAAGACTAAGGGTTGGGTTGACAAGCCTTTCATGAGCCTAAAATAGAGGCAGCATGTGGGTTGGGGATTCAAAATTTTAAACACGTATGCATTACAAAACACGTGTTCTTTATTTGCTTGATTATTTAAAAAATTAAATACTTTTTAGAAATACATGTGTTTTGCATTACAAAATGCATACACATTTCTAAAAGGTATTTATTTTTTTAAATAAATTACTTGTACGTGTTATAAAATGCATGCACGTTATAACGCATACAATTTTTTTAGTGCATACACATTTTTTTAGGCTCAGGTACCCAAAGCATAACACATATTTTTTTAATAATGTGTATGTGTTTTCTGCGAGATTTTTTTTTTGGCTGAAACTTCCCCTCTTCGTGGACCCAAATTCTTGCTTTTACCCTGATGTTGTGAATGTTTCATGCTTTCTTTCCTTACTGAAGTTGAATATGCATTAGTAATTAGATGTTTAATGTTTGAATGGTTTAAGAGAATAATGATTCACCCCCCTCTCAATATTCTGGGTGTTCAACAAAAAATTGCAACAAGATTGAATGAAGGGTGTCAGGTAACAAGGTAAATTGTCTATCTCATGCTCTAAATTGGTATGGAGGGGGACTTATGGCATCAACTTGAGGGTCAATGTGATTGGTTTCCTGGGGTGTACTTATCTTGATAAAGGTATTGTGTTTCTTGAAAGGTTGATAGTTTTTTGAGGTACAAATTTGGATTTCCCAGTATGAGTCAATGAATATGCCTTTTCAAACTGACTAATTGAATTTTGGTAATCAGAAAGGGTTGTACACAAATGTATAGATGATGGTTATTTCATCAATAAAATTTTATCTCTTATGTTAGGTTGCAAATTTTCAATGAACACTCTTTGAACATCCACATTAAGAAGAGTAATATTTATTTTTGAGTAAACAAACTAATAGTGGCCTATCAAGTCTATCACTTTTTCATGTTTTCCTTGTTTGCATCACACTAAATTAGTAAATGTAATTTTGGGTCCAATGTTGACCTAGAAATTTTGGAGTAATGGATCAACAAGTTCATTGAAGGAGTGTATTGAATTATTTGATAATGAACAAAACCATTCTAGAGCCATGTATTTCAATGACCTAGGAAAAATTTTAGCCAAAAGTTTAATCTCAAAAATAAAGTCACTACACAAGGAAGTATATGCTGATACTAGGGTCAAATTTATCATTATACTTGTCAAACTGATAAATCTCTATGTTTTGTGGCATTGGTGTTTTCAAAATTTCAAGTGAAAATGGGATCCTTTTAATATATTGCAATGGTTGTCCATTTTGGCTTTAGTTCAAAGTTGAGATTTGTTGCTAAAGTGAGGTTACATTTTTTCAAAAGTTGGTTAATGATTGAGTCATTGGTTGACATGTTTTGGGAATGTGGGGAATATGTTGGAATTGTGTATGTTTTTGGTGGACACCTATGTTAAAAATTTATGAGAGGGGATGAAACTTGAGGTGTCACATGTGAAGATCCAAAATCATAAGGATTTCTAGTGGAAAGGCCTAATGTTGGAGTTATACCAATGCTTTGTTGTATTGTTGAGGTGATAGCTGGACTTGTGTATGTAGGGATAAAAGGCTATAGTAGCAAGGAGAGAGACTTCATTTCCTCCTTGAATTTGATTATATCAAAAAATTTGAGAACAACTAGCCAATGTGGGTACATTAGTATCAACTATATGGGCTATGCTACGTAAAACCTCTAATTCTTGATCATCATTAATCAACTTTCTCATGTTATCTATGATAGGGACTACTATACCAACTAGATATTTAATACTCACATAATCTTGAAGTATTTCTAAGTATTTTTCTAATTGTTTTATTTTGTAATTAGGAACATGGGCAACAATAGTATCAACATCTATAAAAATGGGTGTTTGTATGGTGGCATGATGGATAGAGTCCAAAATGGGTTGAGTATTAACAACACTTTGTATGAAAGAGTTGAAGGAATCAAGATCTACAATGGATGTAACAACAATACATGATGCCATAAGCCTACAACTACATCTCACTAGATTATTGACAATAGGACACCAAATTGTGAAGCTCATGCAAGTTTCAAAACACTAAGCGTTCCCAAGATGAACACTAGAACTATCAATTAACTATAACAAAATACTCAACAAAAAAATTTAGATAAAAAAAACATATAGAGAATATCACAATATAGGTCTATACAAAATTTCATTTTGTCAATAGAAGTAGGACAGATGCACCCAAGGGCGTTTGTGTCCTAGGTAGGTTTTAAAAAAAAATTAAATTATGACTATGTATAATACTGCTTAAATATTTTGAGTCTACTTGCAAACCATTTGAATAGTGAATATTTTTCTAGAATTCCTCAATTTATGGCAGTTGATTTAAAATGCAAGTGTACATCAAGTTAAAAATGTTTTAACAAGTTTAAAATGCAAATTTTTCAGATCCAAGATGCAACAAATGACTAATTGTATTATGACAAGACCTAAAAATGATGATTTTTGATGCAAATTCGAAACTACACATTGCAATGTTTTCTACTTTTATGAACTATATGAAATATGCCTAAATAGATGCAATTATGAATGCCAAATAAGAGATTTGCAACCACAAACAGACTGAGTAGACATAGACAAAGTTGTGAAAAAGTTTGTTGATGCAAGTGTATAAGGACATAGGCACCCAAGGACGTCTGAGTCCTTGATAAGGCTTCTAAAAATTGAAACTTGAATATGTAGTAGACTGCCTAAGTGTTCCATTTTTGTGTGCAAACAAGTCTAAAAGCCAATATTGTTCTAGAATTTTCAAAAATTAAGATAATGTGATGCAAATGACAATGACAATTATGATTGCAATTTTCAATGTAGATCTGATCTAAGTGATCAAAATGAACCCTAATGCAACCTATGATGCAAAATGAGATGTACTTTTTTGAATTTTAATTTTATGATGCAAAAATTAAACCCTAAATGAGAAATGCAACACAATAAAATGCAAAACCTATATCTAGGGTTGAATTTTTTTAGATTTTAGAAGGTTATTATGATGTCAAAATGTCAAGTCCACCAAAATGTAACATATGAAAAAGGGTGAACCCTATGTTTAATGCCAAAACTTAAGATTTAATTGGGCTTTTTTCAAAGGTACATTAGGATGCAAATAACAAGGTGTTTATATTGAATTTCAACCATGAAGGTGAGTCAATCAAACCTAGATCTGATCGTTTTGATCCTTAGAAATGGATTGAAATCAATTTTCTATGCTTAACCTAATTTAATTATGTGCCTTAATATGAAAATTGCAATATCCTAAGGAAGAACAGACTGTAACAATAACTTACAGGTAGATCTAGGAAGTTATGAGTGATGTGTACTTGTAACTGAAATTTGGATCTAACTATTGTAGGAGGACTAATTCACCTAGGGATGAATGGGTCCTTGTAGGCATTTTTTGAAACTTCAAATTTGATCTTTTAGTTCTCTATTTTATCTCTATTATCTTCTTGCAACCTTCATCTTCGGATCTAAACCTACAATAAATCTATAAAATAGAGATGGTGGGGGTGCCTATATAGGATTTTTCCTTAGTCAAACCCCTATTTTGGTATTTCTACCTCCAAAATAGCCAATAAAAAGAATTGATAACAACATATGTGTCCTAACCTTAAGTGCATCTAAGGTTGTTATGAGCTAAAATGTGTACAACCCTACTCAAGTGTTTTAGAAAAGGATTCCTACATGAACATGACAAGGTCTACCTAAGAGGATGTCAAAACACCCTTAGGAAATCTGAAACATAATGATACCTTGCTTTGGGATGCAAGTAGGATGAAGCTTGAATATTAGAACACTAGGAAACAAGTCATTAGGTTGAAGGGAATGGGTAAATGCATCTCCCAAACCTAGAATCCATCATGTTCTTCAACTGGAATCAACCTTCAATCATGGCATAAGGCTTGCCCAAATCTTCAAATGAGCTTGGAAACCTACAAATGAAAATGTGTGCAACAAAATGTAATGATCTCTTGCCGTTATTTTCTTCTCTTATTGCTTTCTAGTTTCAAATGGTGAAATGACTAGGTATTTATAGACATTTCTCTAATTTCCCAAAGATTAGATCCTAATAGCCAACATTTACAATTTGAATTTTGAATGTTAAAGTGTTAACAACGATATATCAAAAATTGGTCCTCGGTAGAATAGGGGGACCCATAAATTGTGTTCAATACATGTATAGGACTAGGTTGATGTTTGATTGTTGATGGTGATATGAAGGATGTTGATAGGATATGACGCAAGTTTGATTTTTGATTGTCTCCAAAAGGCGATAGTTATGAACCCTAGGTAAACCAAGTTCAAAGTGTGGGATGGTGATATTGGATTGTGTCTAGATGAATGTATAGGTCCAATGATGACAATGTTTTCTGACAACCGTGTAAGGTATTAGCCAATGTTTTGAAACCAGATTTTTTTTGAATTTTTTTGAGATGTGCTAGAAAGTAGGATGATAGTGGTAAAAATTAGGACAATTGCAGTTCTATTTAAGAACAACCATGGTAATCCAAGAAATGGTGGTCTTTTTGTAATTTGGTGACTGGTAAAACATAAATGACAATAGTAGTTCTTTGTACAAAAGAAATAAAAAATTAGGATGACTGTGATAAAATTCTAAAAGAAAAGTAGTAAAACTGATAGTAGCGGCTCTGTTTTGACAATGTTTAGTTTTATTTGACAATTTTTGGTAAGTTTTCCAACTTTGATGTTTGAAGTCTAATGTTTTTGGTGTTTTTTTTTAGAACAAGTGATACATATGACAAAAAGAAATATTTCAATAACTAACTCAATAGTAAGGGGGGATGTTTCATGGTCCTTCTTCCATTAATATCCACTGGTATAGCTCAAAGAATATCAGTCAAATTATACCCTAAGGAATAAAGGTATTTTCTTTATCATATTCTTACCTCACCCCTGAAAGAGTGATGAATGTGAATCTATAGAGGGGTCAAATAGGACATATTAAGGAAATGTACCATCTTGATACTCCTGGTTTTGTAAAAGAGAATAAAATCTTAAGGCTTATTCCTCAACTATAAACCAAACATGGTAAGTAACTTTTGGGAACAATGTTATTCCCATGCACTACTTTGAAGAATGTTTTAGAAAGACTTGGATTGGTTTCTAGATACAAGGTGTGTAATGAAAACCATGAACATTGGAATTATGCATCAAATACGTGAACCACTTAAGAATCTATCCTAGCCTATGCAACCCATTATGTTCACACAAGGACTATTGGAACATTATGGCATTCACACCCCAGATTCATGTTACTTTCTTTCAATTTCACATGCTTTATATAGCCTGTCAATAAACGTTCTTTTAGGTTTGCCTATGAGTTCTCCATTGTGGGACGTGTCCCATAATCATGCCCATATCTAATAAAGGAATGACCAACAAAAAAAATACAAAGAGCCCAAAGTGTTTCTCTTAACCTAGGATTATCAAAAGGTGCAAGGGGAAGGGATATGCACTTGGCTTGCCAATCACGGAAGACAATGGAAAATTTATTGCAATTAGATTTTAAGCCCAAATGAAATGTTATAGATAGAAATTCATGTTATAAAAGCACCCAATTCAAATGTTGCAAGATAATTTATTTCCATCACAATTATATTTTTAAGCCCAAATGAAATGTTCTAGATAACAATTGATGTTTTAAAAGCACCAAATTCAAATGTTAGAGACTTAACACACCCATACAAATGCTTGAAAATAAACTAATCTTGAAGAAGGTTATGTAAGAAAATGTGTTAGTAGTTTAAGCCTTTAAGAGTCTTTGACCATTCATCAACCCTATAAGAGTTGCACCAACAAAGTCAAATAATCTAAAAATGCAACAAACAACAATTGAGTTAGGGTTATGGTTAGGTAAAAACTTAGAATCCAAGAAATTTAGACAAACTGAAATAGAAAGATAGTGGCTCTGTGACCTGCAATAGTGGCTCTGTAACTAGTGCAATAGCGGTTCTCTCAGACTATAGTGGCAAAAAAGTAGGATGATAGCGATTTTGTCCCAAAAAATAGCGGCTCTGTAACAACAGTCAGTTAAAAACTTGTGATAAAAAGTGACAAAAGTGATTAGTTTTGACAATAGCAGCCAATTTTTTGGATGACTGTGGCAAAAAAATAAGACGATAGTTGACTTGTTCCAAATGATGGCAACTTTATTCCTGCACAAAACATAAAAAAAAAATGAAAGCAGCTTTGTTCCTACAATGGAAGCTAGAAAATATGACAACCACATTTGGATTTTGGTACTGTAGTGACCTAGTTGAGAAAAAGTGATTCCTACAAAAGACAATAGCAACCCAAAACCTACAATTGTTCACAAAACTTGATGAAAACGTTAGTTTTAAGGACTTAGGTCCCACCAAGTGTGCCAAAAATGTGTAACGGGGAATTATGGATCAAGATTAGTATTAATGAAATCAATTAAATGAAATCAAAACAATAGGATAAAACCCAACCTACTCATGAAATGTAATTGCCATAGCTATGAATTGAACAAACAAGGTTAGCACAATCGAATGGAAACACAAATGAATTTAATCTACACAATCTTACCATCCCATGTCAAAGTGTATTCGTGTTGATCTTGATATGTTGGATTGCTCTTCAACACAAAACCTCCATGATTTGAAAAAGTGATGTAGGAGCATCCAGTGGTGTAGGGAAATCTTGCATCACCCAAAAAAATTGTTTTCTTTATTTTCTTTAGTTATTTTGAGTCCCATGATGGCACTTAGGGGGTATAAGATTGTTAGGCATCAAAAATAGAGAAAACTAGAAACTTACTATTTTTAGTAAGTCAGCCTAAATGGGTTCATATGGAAATGAAAATTTACCCCAAGGAGTAGAGCTAAAAAACATTTTTGGACATGAAAGAACCACCTTCATACCCTGCACGGTTTGGGAGAAATTAAAGTTTCCGTCCCAAGAAATTTTTCTAATGCAGCTTCAAATTTAGATATAAAACTTTAGAGGCCCCAAAATAGCTCAAAAGGTGGTTGAACTGACCTATGTTGTGTTTGTGTGTTGTAGAGCTCATTGAGAGCTTTCCAACGATATGCAATAATAGCAAATCAGACACCTAGATCAAAAGTTATGGCCCCACAAAGTTGACCCTCTAAAAAGTGAATTTCATTAAAAAAATTTCCTAGGCTAGAAATCAAATGGTAGGAATTTTGGCACCAACACAAAAGGAGAATTTGAACTTTCTAGAACATTCTAGGGCAGTTATTAGGGAAAATAAAAAAGGGTTAAGTGGGGGTTGTAGAAGGTGGCCCTAATAGTGCAGATTGTGGCTCCGAATAGTAGATTTTCTTTTCAAAGTTGATTTCGTTGTAATGAATCAAGCCATGAGGCTGTAGCATGTAAGCTTTGAATTTGTAATTTCATTTTTTGAAAATAATTGAAAGTGAGTCATTTTTCTATCTCGCATCTTTTGTGTTGTATCTATTGTTGTGATTTCTGTGGGTTTTGGGCAGTTATACCCTCATCAAAAAGATTGATAATGATGATGATGATGACCTAGAATGTGAGGGTATTTTCTCAATTTGTTCAAGAACCACACTGACATGACATTTCTTCAAATTCTCCAACTTAATTATGAGAGGGATCAGGGCTATTTCATAGATTTGCAAGTTTCAAATGAACGATTGGGATTCAAAGATGAAAGATCAAGATCAACGGTCAAGGTCTGTTGAGAGGAAATAGATTGATCAGTTAACTGACCTGATTAATCAAAGTAAAGGAATTGATTGGATAATCAGTGGGATTTTATTGAATAATTATTGGTATTAGAGTAATCAATGGAATAAGAAAATTAGATTGAGTGATCAGTGGGTGTGATTTGTTCAATCAAAAAATGTGAGGATGATTAATTAATTAAAAAAATAATTAATCTTGAGAGTAACTTGCAAGATGCATTTTATTTAATAAATAAAAGTTTATTTATTAATAGACTTTGTTGAGTGTATTTTGGGAAATTGAATAATTGATTTAATTATTTGGTTTGGAAGAAGGAAAGTAGATTAATTAAATAATTAATGATAACTATTAATCTAAATTAGTAGAATGAGTAACATTAGAGACATAATTAAATAGTTAATATTTATTTAATTAATCAGGAGGAATAAGGTTAAATCAGTGATGTCATGGTGAAATTAATTAAACAATTCAAGATCATTTAATTAATAGAGGAAAATACGACTAATGATGAAAATGATGTTAAATGAAATAATGATAATGAAAGTGTGCCAATACTGGAATACTCCATTTTTAGGATGTGTGATATGTGTTAAGCCATGTTTGCATGCCTACAAAAAGAAATAAATCCTACATTTCATTGTTTCTTAAATTTTTAATCTTGGGGTTTAGGGTTGAGAACTTGAGAGTTCACACTCTAAAAGAATGTTTACCACCACTACCAAACCAGCTATTATGAAAGGAAAAGTAAAATCAAATGGAAAAAAAGATTATGCCAGAGTGCTTAAAATCCCAAGTTTCACAGATAAATACCATGATATTTATGATCTCATAATCTATGGTAGGCTTACCTCAGAACATAGATTTTCAGGTGAGGATAAGGTCGCAATGCAAGTGAAATTTTCTGATATTAAAACAATACCAATTAATAGTATCACTGCACCATGGGTAGTTGGATTGTGGCACATGAAGTTAAATGAGTTTTTCCCTTTCCCAAAATTTATCATAGTTTGCACCCACAATTATGATGATAACAAAAAAATAATTTTTAATTAATATTGAAAAGAAGAAATGTTACCCATTGCTACAAAAGAATTTGGAAATGTGTTGAGGTTTATAGTTGAATATTTTGGAAACATCCACATTGACATAAAAAAGCTAGGTAGTAATTATGAAGCAATTGATCAAGGGGACATAAATTCTTTTCTAAATAAAATAGTTGTGGATAATAACTTATTCAAAGATAATTATAAGCCTCCTTATAAATTAGAAACTTTTAAACCATGGGTTCAAGATACTATTTTCATGTTAGCATTTTTCCTTGGACTAGAAAGTAATTGGGAATTGGGTGCAAGCCTCTTTGAAATGGTATATAATATCTATTATGACACTACACTTGTCAAATATAAATTTCTTGAGCACATTGTAGAATCCATGCATAAATAATTTGTAATTATTAAAGGAGGTTCCACTAAGACATTTAGGTTCACAATTTGAGGCCACACCTATTGTTGAGCATTCCAACATTACTTTTATATTATATTTATATATTAAAATTTCTTTTAGTGGAAACATTAAATTAACATATCGATTACTTGTATACACATTCTTTAATAATGGAAGCATTAACCTTGTGTTACAGGTATGATAATTTAGTGTTGTCATTGATGTCAACAAGTCTATGTTGTCATTAATGGCTATTGAGATAGTTGCAAGAGTGTGAGCAGTTGATGCTTTGATTAGTTGCATTATATTGTCATTAGTAAAGCTACTAGTGTCAATCTCTAGTGTTTCTTTGATAATATTTTTTCCATGGATTTGGAAAGTGTTCAATATGATGAGGATGTGTCTCTAGTGCTTGGTTTCCAAGTGCTTTTGAGAAAATTTTATAAAAAGAGGAAACAATGTGTTGCAGTGGTGTTCTGGGTGATAGAGTTGTGTTTTGGATTTTTTTTGCATTTATTTTAATTAAATATTTTCCTATGTGATTTGGATATGTTGGTAAGAAGTGTTTAGAGGTATTCTATTCAAGAGTTGGTGTGTTGGATCGTTGTATGTAAGAAGTTGTTTTCACCAGTGTGTGACTGTGCATTATAGAGGTGTCTGGGAGAAATGTTCTTGCTGTGATTCTGAAGCTGTGTTCATGGTGTTGGTAGTTTACCTCAGTCAAGAGGGTTTGAGTTTTGGTGCTTCAAAAGATGGTCTTTTAAGTAACAATGTATGGAAAAGTTGTTTGAGTGTACACATCTGTATATTCTTCAGTTGGAAGTTGTTGTGCAAGAGTTTGTTGGATTTTATGGTGTTTGAAGAATATTCTAGATCAATTTTTAGTAGGTTATGTGGTTCTCAAGTTGTCCTTGGGTTTGAGGAAGCGTGTGATTAAAATTTTAATGGTGTTTGCATGAGTAATGATTGACTTGGTGTTTACACTACATGTGAAGGATAAATATTGTTTGTGGTAGCACATGGTTGAGTGGTGTTGTTGATTTGGGTCCCAATTAAGTTTTGATGTGGTCCACATTCATTTCTATCCACCACATATGTGTTTTGGCATCGACATACTTTAAATTTGCACGTTTGATGTGTATAGTTGACCTTGGAGAGGCTTTCAAGGTTGAGGATAGTGTAAGTATAAGTTGAGTTGTTGAAGGATTTTAAGATAGATGAAAGATGTGTGTGATGTGAATGATGTGAAGTGAAGTGTGTTAGAGTGAAAAATTGAGTAGTTCAGTGTAAGCTTTCAATTGTTAGTTTATTGGATCCAATGAGTAGAAGGTGAATACAATTCTTCAATCAGACTATGAAGGTGTAGAAGTCATTGTGGCAGATTCCTTGTTGCATTGAGATGCTTGTCCCAATGTAATATTTCTTCTCTATCTTCTTTTATATTCTGGCAATGATCCTTTCTTCTTTGGGTAGTGAGCCCTTTGATAGTGAGCCTTATTGTATTCAATATTGATATTACTTATATTGTGAGCTAATCCTCACCTTGATTTTTCCCTTCTTGGATTTTCCACGTAAATTTGGTGTTCTCTTATGTTTGGTGTTAAGTTGTTTCAATTTCTATTATTTACATTTCATGTTAATTCATCATAAAAAACTTAAGGGTTTAATGAATGAATGTGGATCTAAATGTTAATGAGGGTTTTGAAGTTTTATGGTATAACTGATTCACCCCTCCCTCTTAGTTGTCTTGTGCATTTCAAAAATTGGTATCAGAGAAAGGTTCCTTGGAAGAAGTATTGACCACTTGAGGTAGATTGGGATGGCGCACAAGAAGGAGATCCATTTGATGGAATGGACTATGCATTTTGGAAGACAAGGATTGAAGGCTTTCTGGAATATCTGGGATATGGCATTTATAAATTAGTTAAGGATGGATACACTGCCTGAAAATGGTCCAAGCACTAAAATTGAACTCAAATCTTATGAAACTAATAGTAAAGCAAGGTATTATCTCTTAAATAGTCTTACAAATTCTAAATTGGTGAAAGTTATGAATCTAAAAATTGGTAAAGAAATTTTGGAAAAGTTGGAAAGTATTCATGAAGAAGATGCTATTGTCAAATAAGCTAACATGTGGAATTTAAAAACCACATTTGAGATCTTTCGGATGTCTGAAGATGAAAACATTACAAGCAACATGAAGAGGGTAGATGAAGTGGTCAGCTCCATCAGAGGTCTTGGAGGTAAAGCCAAGGAATAAAAAATGGTAAAGAAAATTCTTAGAACCCTACCTAAAGTTTACAGTCACAAAATTTTTGCTATTTAGGAGTTTTCAAATCTAGATGAGTATTCTAGAGATCAATTGTATGGTTCTTTAACTACAAGAATTTGGTCCAAATAATGGTGTAAAAGTTGAGATTTCTTTTAAGGCCACAAAAATAGAGAAGACTAAAGAACCAAACTGGGAAGAAATTGATGATGTGGAAGCTAAATTTGTGTGAAGAATGAGAAGAGGTACCGGTAAGTAGAAAGGTAAGTTACCTTTCAAATGTTTTAGTTGTGGAAAGATAGGTCACTATGCCTAAAGATTTCCAAATAGAGTTGTGAATGATAAAAAAAAAGAGAACAAAGGTAAGATGATTAAGAAAAGCTAATATGTTAGAGAGGATGCAAGTATTTCTGATGATGAATTTGATTATGAAGAAAAAGATGATGATAAATGCTTATTTGTGGCTTTAAAAGATGAATATGTTTTTGCAAACTCTAAAATATGTTTGAAAGAATTCCCTCCATAGAGAAAGGATAAGACTAAAGATACTTTGGTATCTACTTTTCATGCTAGATAGGATAATAACTATTGGATCATTGACAGTGGTTGCTCAAATCATATGACTAGAGAAGAGAGTAAGTTTGTTAAACTTTAAAAGTATGATGGAGGACTTGTTAGGTTTGGTGATGATTCAGGTGCTAAGATATGTGGAATAGGTTCAATTAGTTTTGATGGCTAGCATAATATTGAAGATGTTTACTATATTAAAGTTTTAAGGAATAACTTCTCGAGTGTTGGAAAAATGTGTAGAAAAGGATACAATATTATGTTCTAGGATGATGGATGTGAGATCATAAAAGGGTTTGTAACTTTGATTGTTGTTGGAAGGAAAGATGGAAATATTTGTCAGCTTAAGGGTGTTGATGGTCATTGCTTTATGAATCATATTAATGAAATTTGGTTATGGAATAGGAGGATGTGTCACATTAATTTTGATAATTTGGTAAGAAAAAGTTCAGTTCAAGTAGTGAGAGATCTGCCAAAGATTACAAATCCTATTAATGTTGTTTGCAAGGAGTGTCATATTGGAAAGAAGATAAGAAGTTTCAAAGGAAAAGAACAATCTTCTACTGGATTACTAGAATTGGTGCATATAGACCTTTGTGGTACTACAAGAACAAGAATTCTTCAAGGTGATAGGTATTTCATGCTCTTTATTGATGATTATTCAAGAATGACATGAGTTACTTTTCTTAAAGAAACATATGAAGCCCTAGATAGATTTAAAGCATTTAAGGTTATGGTTGAGAATGAAATGGATATGAAGACCAAATGTTCGAGATCTGATAGAGATGGAGAGTTCACCTCCAATGAATTTAACATGTTTTGTGAGAATCATGTCATAAAGAGGAACTTGTCTTCCCCTAGGACTCCTTAGAAAAATGGAGTGGTTGAAAGGAAATAAAGGATTGTTCAAGAAGTTGCAAGGACTATGATGAAACAAGCTAACCTACTGGAAGTCTATTGGAGACAAGAAATTTATATTGTTGTTTACATACTTAACAAAGTTCAAGCAAAGGTAAACAACATAAAGACTCCCTAGGAGTTATGGTATGGAAGGATACCTACTATCAAGTATTTCAGAGTGTTTGGAAGAAAGTGTTATATCAGAAGAGATGAAGAAAATTGGGGAAAATTCGATGCAAGGTCTATGAAGGAATATTCCTTGGATATTCTACTAAAATAAAATCTTATCAGTGCTACGATAAGAGACGAAGAAATATTGTTGAGAGTGCAAGTGTTGAAAGGTTGATGAAGATTTTTGGAGCTTAGTGGTGATAGATGTATATGAATCAAATGAGCTTGATTGTAGAGAAAAAGAAAAAGCTAGGAAAAAGGAAGTATAGTTTGAAGAAGAGGAAGAAGCTCTGAAAAAGACCCTAAGAACCCCTAAGTATGTGCAAAGGAATCATTTTGAAGAACAGATCATTGGAGACAAAATCAAATGTGTACTAACAAGAAGGTAAGTTGTTGAAGAAGAGGTAAATTTATGTTTAGTTTCAAAAGTTGAATCGAAAACAGTGATTGAGGCATGCAAAGATGAACATTGGATGAAGGCTATGGAAGAAGAGCTACTACAAATTGAGAAGCATCTAACTTGGGAACTTATCCCAAGACCTACAAACAAAAACACAATTGGATCTAAGTGGGTGTTAAAAAAAAAACTAAATGAGAATGGAGAAATGTAAGGAACAAAGCAAGGATTATGTGTAAGGGCTATTCACAAGTTGAAGGAAGAGATTTTGAGGAGACATTTTCTCCGGTGGCAAGACTAGAAGCTATCGATATGTTTTTGGCTTTTGCATCACATAAGGATTTCAAAGTTTATCAAATGGATGTGAAGTCTTATTTCTTGAATGGAGAATTGGAAGAAGAATTATACATGGAAAAACCAAAAGGATTTTAGTTATCAGATAAACCTAATATGGTTTGCAGATTGAAGAAGGCATTGCATGGATTGAAACAACCTCCTAGAGCTTGGCATGCAAGGTTGGATAAGTATTTGATACATCAAGGATTCAAAAAGACACCACATATAGTAATCTCTACTTTAAAGTTGAAAAATATAAAATCTTGATTGTTGTTGTATATGTTGATGACATAATTTTTGGAGGAAATGAAGCTATGTGCAAGAATTTTGTAGAAGAGATGCAAAAATAATTTGAGATGTCTATGTTTGGGGAGATGAATTTCTTCCTTGGGCTACAAATCAATCAAACAAATAAAGGTATATTCATTTCAAAATAAAATTATATCAAAGAGATGTTGAAGAAGTTTTGAATGGAAGACTCCAAACTAGTATGTACTCACATGGTTATTGGTTGCAAGCTAAGCAAGAATGATGAATCCCCTAAGGCTGATCAGAGCAAGTACAAATCAATGATTAATGGACTGCTATATCTAACTACTACTAGACTATATATCATGCATGTGGTTTGTCTTGTGGCTATATTTAAAGAAGATCCTAGAGAGTCACATGTTGTAGCAGTGAAGAGGATATTCTGATACTTAAAGGGAACTCTGGATCATGGCTTGTGATATCCAAAGGATACTAATTTCACTTTGATTTCTTACACATATGTAGATTGGGTTGGTTTTGTTGATGAAAATAAAAGTACAAGTGGTGTTGCATTCTTTCTTAGATGTAGATTGGTTTCATGGCTAAGTAAGAAACAAGATTTAGTTTCTTTATCTACTGCAAAGGTTAAGTACATTGAATCAACATCTTGTTGCACACAAGTGTTGTGGATGAGGCAAACATTCAAGGATATCAGAGTACTGTATGATGAACTAGTTTCTATCTTTTGTGACAATACAAGTGTAAATAATCTAGTGATACATTCAAGGATAAAACATATTTAAATCAGATATCACTTTTTGAGAGAGAAGGTTGTGGAGAATGAAGTGAAGCTTGAATACGTGCCTATAAAGGATTAGATTGCTGATATATTTACTAAGGCTCATCATAAGGATACTTTTGAGTATCTTTGAGAGAAGTTGGGGGTTATTTCCCCTCCTACTATATGCATAAGGAGATGCATCAGTCTAGTGGATCTCAAGATTCATTCTTTATTTTGGACTGACGTTGGTGGATACCTCTCAAGGGGAGTAGGTAGTGGCATTGTTAATTGTTGTAGTCAAAAGAGTGTGTGTTGTTATTGTGCAGTGGTTATTCATTTGGTGCAAGTTGGAATGCGCTACTAAGGGGGAGAATTTAGAGAAGTAAAGGAAAGAAGTTGCAGTAGTGAGTAGGTTGTTTGATGTCAGAGGGAGAGAATAAATAGTACAAACATTATGTCCTTTTCCATTGATGTCAAAGGGGGAGAGAGAAGCATGTGAAAAAGAATAAGTAATAAGGGAGAGAGAGAGTCATGAGAATTGATGTCAAGGGGGGAGAGAACAATGCATAAAAGATAAGTCATTCAAGGGGAGAAAATAGAAAAGGAAATTGGTATTTAGAGTTGTTGTGTCTTTGATGGTTTTTCACATCATGTGTTGCCATCAATGAAAAAGGGGAGATTGTTATAGGTATTATTAGCTGGTGTTTTCATTGATGTCAACAAGTTTTTGTTGTCATTGATGTCTATTGAGATAGTTGCAGCAAGAGTGTGAGTAGTTGATGCTTTGATTAGTTGCATTATGTTATTAGTAAAGCTATTGGTTCCAACCTCTAGTATTTCTTTGATAATATTAAGTCTATGGATGTGGAAATTATTCAAGATGATGAGGATGTGTCTCTGGTGCTTGGTTTGCAAGTTATTTTTAGAAAAATTGATAAAAAGAGGAAATAATGTGTTGTAGTGGTGTTCTAGATCTGCTTCGCATTTCTTCTAGGTTGAAGATCTACCTGTGCGATTTGGATATGTTGGTAATAAGTGCTCAAAGGTGTTGTATTCAAGAGTTAGTGTGTTGTATCATCATATAGAAGAAGTTGTGTTCACCAGTGTGTGCATCACAAAGGTGTTTAGGAGAAATGTTCTTGCTTTGCATTTCTCTGTAGTTGTGTTTCAAGTCTTGCAATTCTGAAGGTGTGTGGATGGTGTTGTTATTTTACCTCAGTCAAGAGGGTTTGAGGTCTTGTGCTTTAAAAGATGGTTTTTCAAGTAACAATGTATGACAAAATTGTTTGAGTGTGCACATCTATACATTCTTCAGGTGGAATTTTTTGCACAAGAGTTTGTTATATTTCAAGGTGTTTGTAGAATATTCTAGATCATATTTGAGTGTTTTTTGTGGTTTGCAAGTCATCCTTGGGTTTGAGGAAGCGTGTACTTAAAATTTTAATGGTGTTTTCACAGATGACGACTGACCTGGTGTTTACACTAAATGCAAAGAATAAATATTGTTTGTGGTAATGTGTGGTTGAGTGGTGTTGTTTATTTGGTTCCCAATTAAGTTTTCATGTGGTTCACATTCACTTCTATCTACAACAAAAAGTGTTTTGGCATCGACCTAATTTAAATTTGCACATTTGATTTATGCATAGCCGACCTTGGAGACGGTTTCAAGGTTGAGGAAAGTATAAGTATAATTTGATTTTTTGAAGGATGTTAAGGTAGATGAAATATATATGTGTGTGATGAAAATGATGTGAATTGAAGTGTGTTAGAGTGCGAAATTGAGCAGTGTAGTGTGAGATTAAAAGTGTTAGTTTACTGGATGCAGTGAGTAGAAGGTGGCCCTACAATTCTTCAATCAAAATGCAAAGGTGTGAAGGTGTAGAAGTCATTGTGGTGGATTCCTTGTTGCATTGAGATGGTTGTCTCTACGTAACATATCTTCTCTATCTTCTTTTCTATTTTGGTAGTGAGCCTTTCTTCTTTGGGCAGTGAGCCCTTCGACAGTGAACCCTATTGTATTTAGTATTGATCTTAATTATATTGTGAGCTAATCCTCACCATGTTTTTTCCCCTCTTGGGTTTTCCACATAAATCTAGTGTTCTCTTGTGTTTGGTGTTAAGTTGTTTCAATTTTTGTTATTTGCATTTTCATGCTAATTCATCATAACAGACTTAAGGGTTTAATGAATGAATGTGGATTTGAATGTTAATGAAGGTTTTGAAGTTTTAAGGTACAACAGATTCACCCCCCTCTCAGTTGTCTTGTGCATTTCAACACCTTGAATATGTGGGACTTTTATCTCATCTGTAATTTTATTTCTAGGTAAGGAACATGGCAACAACAAGATATTAGTTTTTGGGAGCATAAATATTTAAAGAAGGAAAATATTACCTTGTATCGGTATGTCCATGCATCTAATGGTAGTTATAATAGTAGCATGAGAAACCTAATAGGGTAAACCCACAAAAGTGGTTTACAATTCGAATAAGGAAGGAAAACTTGTAAAAAATGACCCCATGCCAAAAATTTTCATTCTGGGGGTTTGAATGAACTCATTGGTTTGATCAAACCAAAAAAGGGTTCACTCGAACTAGGGTTCGAGCAAACCCATTTAATGCATGCACAAACAAAAAAAAATTAAAACCCCTTTTGGAAAGGGGGTTTGAATAAACCCTGGTTTTCTCGAACCCCTGGGGGTTCGTTAGAACCCCCCTGGTTCTAGCGAACCACTCCTTTCCCTGATTTTTGACCTTGTTCACCAAAAAAACCTAAATTTTTACACTTTGAAGCTCGGGTTGAGGATGAAAATGGAATAATATTCACAAACCCAACTGGAATTAGGTAGTCCTCAGAACGAGCTATCCAATGAATATAATTTTAAATTTTTTTGGTTTTATTATGTATTTGTTTTTTTAGTTTTATTAAACAGGTTTTTCATCAAAAATGAAGGTCTTTGTTCTGCACATGTGGAAAAATAGCAGATTATCAAAAAAAAAATTGAAAAATATGAGTGCACCAGATATTGAACTCCTTGATCCAACAAAAGAAAAATTGAATTTCGATATATGCAAAAAATGTTACACATTATACGGCCGTGCTATGTCTGAATTGTAATTGGTTTGACTTAGAAACTTGATTAAAGAGAAAATATTCAATAAAAAACTATCTAACCAAGTGGAAGCACTAGATATCAGAGTTAAAAATCTAAATTTGAAAGAATTATGATTTTATCCTTCATGGAAAAAAAGTTATGCATTATATAGTGTGTGCCAGTTTTTTAAAATGATGTTTTCTAAAAAAAACCAGTTTTTGTGGGAGATGGAAAAAGAAGTGCAATTTGATTCCAAAAATTTTGAAAAAATCATTTTTAGAATCTACAGACAAAAAGTGACGAGACTCTAGTTTGTATCATCTTCAAATTCCTCACGGTTTAGCTGCTATAGGTGCCCGAATGTGAAGATTTAGTTAAAAATAATAATTTCAGTGTCCAGTTTGGCCAAAAATTGTAAACCACTATTGTGGGATCACCCAATATTTTTTTATAGGTTTTGATGTATCAAGGAGCTACCAAGTTATATGATAGGATTGTGAAATAATTGAAGAAATTTGGTGGTGTAATTTTGAATGGTAGTCTAATAAATTAAAAATAGGTTTATCAAAATATAAATTTCTAAATTAAAAATACATTTTTATCAAAAGAATGTTTTTATGCTTTCAATATAATTATCCTTGATAATATTAAATAGAGAGATGGTTCCTCTCTCAGGAGGATGGTCGAAACATAATAAATTTATTATTTGTGAACTAATATATTTGAATTGGATAACCTATAGTATTTATAAGGACAAATCATTTTATTATTTTCAATGAGTTAGAAAATTTATCTTTTTATGAAAATGGAGATGAAAGAACAAAATGGAAATATAGAAATAGAAATATTATAAGTAAATAATAAGAAAACTATGAAATCAATTTATATAGAACTATTTGAATCACATTGTGACTTTAGCATCCATGAAGTAAATGGAAGGATTATTATTCGTATAAAAGGAAGAAGGATTTAAAATATCACAAATAAACTCATACATCACTAGAACAAGGCTTGAAACATGAAGAAAACTTGAATTATGATTTATACATTAAAAAATATTAAGTTTATATGTCTTTAACATGACCATACCTAGCTCATTCTAACCTTGCAATTGAGCTTAAATCTCTTACACAAATTCAAGTAGAGTGGACAATTAATATCATGACCATGTGAGAGTTTTTCATTAAAAAATTGTATCTACTCATTGTGAGAATTCTCATAATTTTGATGTGTATTGGAGGCATAATTATGTGCTTTTATGATCCCTATATGCATTTTTGGATTTCAAAAAAATCATGGATAATTGAATCCTCTAATTCATAATGTTTAAATTTGTGTTAGAAATAGTCTACTAGCATATATGCCATAATAATAACAATAAGTATTATACCTAGTCAATTTGTATTTTCTTGCCGGTAGTGCATCAGCCTTATAATAATAGAATGACAATTCCTTGCAATGCACAAGCATCCATTGTATCATTAATGATGCCACTATCATTTACTTTAATTAATTGTGGCCATGTGTTTGAGAGGGCATAGGTAGATGGTTTCTCAAGGGAGGGTCCCCTATGCCATTAAGAAGCATGGCGTTCCATTTATGAGAGCCAACTAGAAAGCAAATAGGGGAGAGGACCTAGTATTTGAGCATGTTTCAATAGTTGTGATAGTAGTTGTTTATATAATGCTCAAAAGTTGTGATAGTAGTTGTTTATATAACTAGAATATATATATTTAATAATATATATAAAATATGCTGAGAGATATCCTTCTCGAGGTGCCTATTCAATTTTTATGTGAAAATTTGATTAAAAATAGGCAACTCGAGAAGGATATCTCTCAGTGTATTTTATATATATTATTAAATATATATATGCTAGTAGCAGTCGGGACGCAACATGTAATATCTTAGATAAATTATTTATATATTTATATATTTTATATTAAATTATTATAATAATTAATATATTATAATATGATGGTATAATATTTATAATTCAATTTTAAAAAATATATATAATTTAATATTTAAATGTTAAATTAAAATATATAAATATATTTTTAGTATATTTATAATATTATAATAAAAAAATATTATATCATCAATATTTAGTTAGGATTAGGGTTAGGGTTAAGGTTAAGAGATATAGTTAAGGTTAGGGTTAGGTCTAGAGATATAGTTAGGGTTAGGGTTAGAATTAATATATAGTTAGGATTGGTGTTAGGGTTAATATTAGGATGAGAGACAAGGTTTGCATTAAAATTAGGGTTAGGGTTATCATGAAGATTAGCTTAGGATTATGCTTCGGGTTAAAATGAGGATTAGGGTTACAATTAGGTTTAGGGTTAATAGATATAGTTAGGGTTGGGGTAATAATTGGGGTTAAGGTTATCAGGATTAGGGTTATAGTTATGCTTTGGATCAAGTTTAGGGTTAGGATTATGGTTAGGTTGGGGTTAAGAGATATAGTTAGGATTATAAATACGGTTAACATTACAATGAGGG
>VDFB02094448.1:56319-75250 GCA_007258455.2 Sequoia sempervirens
TGTTGTTAGTTTACCTCAGTCAAGAGGGTTTGAGGTTTGGTTCTTTTAAAGATGGTTTTTCAAGTAATAATGTATAACAGAGTTGTTTGAGTGTGCACATCTATACATTCTTCAAGTGGAATTTTTTGCACAAAAGTTTGTTAGATTTCAAGGTGTTTGAAGAATATTCTAGATCATATTTGAGTGTGTTTTGTGGTTTGCAAGTCATCCTTGGGTTTTAGGAAGCATGTACTTTAAATTTTAATGGTGTTTTCATGGGTAACGACCGACCCGGTGTTTACACTACATGCGAAGAATAAATATTGTTTGTGTGGTGCAGAGCAATTCCCCGCTTGATTTCTTGCCTCCTTTGAGGTCATTTGTGAATAGTTTCTATTTTATAAACCATTTTATAATGCATTTGAGTCTTAGGAAGTGATATTTAATTCATTTTTCAATTAATTTTTAAAGTTTCTTCGTATTGTAAACATTGTAAAAGTTGCTCAAGAAAGTTGTCAAGCAACTTGTCAAAAAGTGTCATTAAGGTGTTTTGTCAACAAACTAATCAAAAGGTGGTTGAAAATAGTTGGTTTTGGTTGGAAATGTATAAAGACACCCTCCAAAACTTGAATTGGGGGTTGAAGACATTATTTTTGAAGTTTATTTGAGGCCTTAACTCAAAGATTCGTGCTAGATATCTGTAATTTACAGTCAATACCCTATTTTTTTGTGGTTAAGGGTTTTGAAAGCAATAAAATGAAAATTTAAGCCTTCCACCTATTTTCGTGATTTATGGCTCAGTGGAAAGGCTTCTCTAGGTTGTATTTATGTTTCTTTATGTTTTTGTAGCCTAAGAATGCATGTGTTGAAAAAATGGTGATTCCTTAGCACCAAAACAAGTTAAATTTCATGTGTAAGAAGGGGTATTGAGGGGTGGTTTGTGAAAATACATTTGGGATTGCCTAAGAAAGGGTTTGTGAAGTTGGGTCAAGGTATTTGAATCCTGTTGGAAGCCTTAGTTGGGTCAGATAGACCTGGGAGTACTAATTTCCACTAAAACCCTTATTCTGTGCTTGGAAATGAAGGGTTTCTTAGAACAAAATTTAGAAAGACTTGAATCCAAGAACTAAGGGTGGATTTGGTGTTTTGGGAATTGGTGTTTCTGCCCCAAAGTTTTAAGGGATTTGACAAACTCTAGAGGGTACTCCCTTTGTAAATCAAGCCTATTTGAGTAGCCCAGGAAGGGGGTGTTGAATTGAATCTCATAGATGTTGCAAAGGAAACATATGCAATCTTTTGACATAGTGAGATACTTGGTAAATGGTGTCTAAAACTCAAAGGGTTTGTTGTCTTGAGGTGTTTGTGAAGATTTATACGTATTTTTTGTGTTTAGAACCCTAGAAGGGTTTTGAGGGTGAGTTGATGTCCAAAAGTTGATATCCTTTGAATAGGTGTTTTACTTAGTGAGTTTTGATCAAATTGAAGGTTATTTGAGTGTGTTCACCACCCCTCTACATCAAATTTTTGGGGAAAATGCAATAAATTTCTTTTGCACCATTGGATCTTCATAAAAATTGGAGGAAAATTCTATAATTATGTTTTTTTCAATCTCACCAGAATGATTGGCTTCATTATGTGTTTTGTGGAAGTTATTAATGGTTGTTCGCTGCATTAAATTGTGGGCTGCCATAGTTATGTTTCCAATGTGATATAGAATGCCTAATAGCATGTGCTATACAAAGATTTATTTGAATTATTTTTGAAGCTTTTTAAGATGTGTTGTTGAATCCTTCTATCTATGCATCAAACCAAACACAAGAAATGGTTTAAGGTACAAGCAATGAGAATGTTTAGTTCTTCATGTTTGGTGCAAGAGCACCTATTTGATTTTTTGCCTCCTTGAGGTCATTTGTAAATAGTTGCTCTATTTTTATCAAACCATTTTATAGGTGTTTGAGTCTTAGGAAGTTATATTTAAGTCATTTTTCAAATAATGTTTAAAGTTGCTCCATATTGTAAACATTGTAAAAGTTGCTCAAGAAAGTTGTCAAGCAACTTGTCAAAAAATGTCATTAAGGTGTTTTGTCAACAAATAATCAAAATGTGGTTCAAATAAGTTGGTTTTGATTGGAAATTTATAAATACACCCTCCAAAACTCGAATTGGGGGTTGGAGACATTATTTTTGAAGTTTGATGAATGGTAACCTCAAAATTTATGTGCATTTTCTTATTTTTACATTGTTTCTAGGATGAAGATGTGTTTTGTATGGCCTGGTATGGACTCAAATAATGGAGTATCATATATGGATGGGAAGATCTCTATTTATAGTTTCCATTAATTTTTTCCCCATTGAATTATATTGAGTTTTATGGAAGATATGACTATTTTGGTGAGACTGCCTATTCTAACAATATTGTGCAGAATTTATAGTTTGGAAAATGTGATGGTATGGATTATAAAGTCTATAGTTTTGGATCTAAAAAAAATAGGATTTTGTTTCCATGTGAATCTACTTTTATTTTCTTTAAGTATCATCAAATTTCATTAATATTTGAATAAGTTATGACCATTTTTGTGAGGGTAGGTCTGAACCCTACCTAGGGTTTGCAGTTTTGGGAAAAATGAAATAAATTTATTTTTCACCATTGGATCTTCATAAAAATTGGAAAAAAATTCTATAATTATGTTTTCTTCAATCTCACCAGAGCGATTGGATTTATTATGTGTTTTGTGGAATTTATTAATGACTGTTCGTTGCATTAAATTGTGGGATGCCATAGTTATGTTTCCAATGTGATATAGAATTCCTAATAGCATGTGCTATACAAAGATTGCTTTGAATTATTGTTTAAGGTTTTTGAGATGTGTTGTTGAATCCTCCTATCTTTGCATTAAATTGGTGCAGGAGCACCCAGGTCATGTAATTCCTTTAAAAGGCTAATATGTCAAATTATAATGTTCAAGTCTAAAATGTTGAGTCAAGGCCATGTAAAGCCTACTATGAATGTATTAAAATAATTTATTAAGTTCTTAGGTGGTCACCTTAATAGATTTTTAAAATATTGTTAAAAGGAGGGAAAGATGTCATGATGTCATTATGTAAACAAATGTGCACCAATTTGAAAGATTAAGTGTAAAAGGGTAGTTGCACCAATGAGAAGTTAGAAAAGGAAGTTGCTAAGAAAGAAAAAACTATAAAAGCATGTATATGGTGAGGAAAAACAGATCTTGTATTCCAATTTTACAAAAATCAATAAAATACCCATGTTCGGTTACTTTGGAAAAAAAATTATCTTCTTGTTTCCGTTACACAAGTTGGTTCAAGCATTTCAAGCCTTGGTTCTTGTCAAGGAAGGAGCTTTCCTCCATTATAGTAGGAAGTAGGAGTTGTAATTTAGTAATAGATAAATTTGAACTCAATTTCTGAGTCTCGGTTTGTAATTTCTTAGAGTTGTTTTGAGATTCATTTGAGAGGTTGAGACCCATCCCACTGATGGAAACTTAGTAGAATGGTGGGATGGGATAAGTAGGATGTTTTATTTTATAAATTTTGTTGTGCAGATGTGTGTGTGTGTGCAAGGGTAAGCAAGGATGTGGAAGATTTTTTGTGTTAAAGGAGAAAAGTCAGAGATTTTCTGTCAGACTGAATAGTTTCCAGTATGACAGTGGAGAAATATCAAGTGCATGGACTTGGAATTGGTTCCAAAGGTCTTGGAAGATATAAAAAATTATGTTCCAGGTGGTGGCCAGAGAAATAGAAGTCTGCAAATGCTTTGTTCAAGAAACCCTCATTGGTTTTGTGCATTTCACACTAGAATCAAGGGTTTGGTGGAATAGTGGATATTTAAGCTTTTCAATTCTAAAGATGTTGAAATCTTGAGTTTTATAGAATTTCTACTAACTGTTTGAGGTTGGCTAACAATTTGGAGTTGGAAAAAGGGTGGATGCTTTGTAAAATAGCCCTATTCTACTAGCCTTTCTTGAGTGTATAGTTTGAAATCTGCTAGTTTCTCCAATATAAATCATTCTGAGTTTTTGATATGATGACATTGGAATTAAGAGGTCTGTAAATGTTCCTTTGGATCTTGGGCTTTGAATCTAGTGTGAGTGGTTCACCTGATCTAGGGTATGGAGGTCTATTGCTAATTAATGTTTAGATTTCATAGACAGTGGAAATCTATGTGTACAAGGAAGTGAGTGACCTTAAATACTTGAACCTTATCATTTGGATGGAGTTACAATAGAATTTATGCTTGAATGAATTTGTAAAGGTAGTGCATATTGTTTTGGGAATGATGATTCTATTGTGTGTCTTGGTATCTTTACAAAGTAGGCATATCTAATATTTATACACTGATGTATTGAATTGATTTCTCTCAAAACAAGATGAACATTGTATCTTGAAGGTCTGATAATTGTTTATGGCAAGAAGGATTGGTTAATGTTGGTTTTCCTTGTAAGGTAAGTTTCTTGAATAGGTGTTGGTAGAAGAGTATGGACTATTTCAGTGACCTAAGTCTGATATGGTTTGGTATTGACATTTTGATGATGCATAAGTTGAAGAATATGGCATGAGTGTTTTGTTTCCCTGATGAATGAGATATATTGGTTTACTAATGATGCAATTGTTGAGCTTGTTGAAATTGATAAATTATGTAAAGACGCTAATGGAGAATGAGAGGACTTCTTTCAAAGATCCTAATTTGAGTTTTATTTGCCTTTGATCAACTTGATGGTGTAGAATATGGTTTTGTTGAACACTAACTTGATGCCTTGAAGTTGTGTAGATTAGAAGAATGAAGAGTATTTTTGTTGAAGTTAAGTGAAAAGTTGATTATTACATATTTGATCTTCTCCTAATTCAATTTGGGATTGAAATCCCTTGAAGAAATGATGGTGTTTTGGTGTTTAGTTTGATGCTCTACATAAAATTGGTATCAAAGCTTGAAGATACTCTAGGAAAGTTGATTTTGGTTATGTTGTTGTTGATGGTAGGTTGAGATTGTTGGTTGGTTGCAGGTGCTTATCCATCTAAGCTACATTGAGAAAGTCCAAGAGACTAGGGAGAGTAAGTGGAACACCTAGGTGAGGCAAGTTGAGTTGTGTTGCAGTTTGAACCTAATGGATTCTTGTTTGAAGAAGCACTAAAGAGTTGCAACCCTAATGAAGAATACTCCACTGATGGGAGTTGATGAAAAACTGAGAAGATGAAAGGTGATTGAGAAGAGTATGCAAGGACAACCCAGTGTCCTTGAATAAAAGTTGAAAGTGTGCAAGGACAATCCTATGTCCTTGGTTGAGCAAAAATTTGGAGAAGAAATGAAAAGGAAAGTCTTGTGTCCTTTTGGAAGAGGGAAAGATGATTAAGACCCTGATGATGAAGACTGAGCAAGGTAAAAGGAAAAGAGATGAAGATAGAGATGAAGGAAAATAGATGACAAGAGGATGAATAGAAACAAGGAAAAGTAAAGATGAAGGTGATGACGAAGAAGACAAAGAACAAGGCAGATTGATTTTTGTTTTGTAGGTACAAGTATGTTTCCAAGGGACTTGGAAAACTTTGTTGGTTGGTTGTATGGTGTAGGAGTACCTAGGTCATGTAATGCCTTTAAAAGGATAATATGTCAAATTGTAATGTTCAAGTCTAAAATGTTGAGTCAAGGTCATGTAAAGCCTACTATGAATGTATTCAAATAATTCATCAAGTTCTTAGGTGGTCACCTTACTAGATTTTCAAAATATTGTTAAAAGGAGGGAAAGATGTCATGATGTCATTATGTAAACAAATGTACACCAATTTGGAAGATTAAGTGTAAAAGGGTAGTTGCACCTATGAGAAGTTAGAAAAGGCAATTCCTAAGAAAGAAAAACCTATAAAAGCATGTATATGGCGAGGACAAATATATCTTGTATTCCAATTTTACAAAAATCAATAAAATACCCATGTTCGATTACTTTGGAAAAACTTCTCTCTTCTTGTTTCGGTTACACAAGTTGGTTCAGGCATTTCAAGCCTTGGTTCTTGTCAAGGAAGGAGATTTCCTCCATTCTAGTAGGAAGTAGGAGTTGTAATTTAGTAATAGAGAAATTTGAACTCAGTTTTTGAGTCTTGGCCTATAATTTCTCAGAGTTGTTTTGAGAGTCATTTGAGAGGTTGAGACCCATCCCACCAATGGAAACTTAGTATAATGGTGGGTTGGGATAAGTAGGATGTTTTATTTTGTAAATTTTGTTGTGTAGATGTGTGTGTGTGCAGGGGTAAGCAAGGATGTGGAAGATTTGTTGTGTTAAAGGAGAAAAGTCAGAGTTTTTCTATCAGAATGAATAGTTTCCATTATGATAGTGGAGAAATATCAAGTGCATGGGCCTAGAATTGGTTCCAAAGGTCTTGGAAGATATAAACAATCATGTTCCAGACCATGGTGGCTAGAGAAATAGAGGTTTACAAATTCTTTGTTCAAGAAACCCTCACTGGTTTTGTGCATTTCACCTTAGAATCAAGGGTTTGGTGGAACAGTGGATATTTAAGCTTTTCAATTCTAAAAGATGTTGAAATCTTGAGTTTTATAGAATTTCTAGTGACTGATTTAGGTTGACTAACAATTTGGAGTTGGAAAAAAGGTGGATGCTTTGTAAAATGGCCCTATTCTACTAGTCTTTCTTGAACTTGTACATTATGAAATCTGCTAGTTTCTCTAGTATAAATCATTATGAATTTTTTATATGACATGGGCATTAAGAGGTCTGTAAATGTGCCTTTGGATCTTGGGCTTTTAATCTAGAGTGAGTGGTTCACCTGATCTAGGGTATGGAGGTCTATTGCTAATTAATGTTTAGATTTCATGGATAGTGGGAATTTGTGTGTACAAGGAAGTGAGTGACCTTAAATACTTGAACCTTGTCATTTGGATGGAGTTACAGTAGAATTTATGCTTGAATGAGGTTGTAAAGGCAGTGCATATTTTTTTGGGAATGATGATTTTATTGTGTGTCTTGGTATCTTTACAGAGCAGAAAGATCTGATATTTATACACTAATGTATTGAATTTATTTCTCTCAAAACAAGATGAACATTGTATCTTGAAGGTCTGATAATTGTTTATGGAAAGAAGGATTGGTTGATGTTGGTTTTCCTTGTAAAGTAAGTTGCTTGAATAGGTGTTGGTAGAAGATTATGGACTGTTTCAGTGACCTAAGTCTGATTATGGTTTGGTATTGACATTTTAATGATTCATAAGTTGAAGAATATGGCATGAGTATTTTGTTTCCCTGATGAATGAGATATATTGGTGTACTAATGATGTAATTGTTGAGCTTGTTGAAATTGATAGATTATGTAAAGATGCTAATGGAGAATGAGAGGACTGCTTTCAAAGATCTTGATTTGAGTTTTGTTTTCCTTTGATCAACTTGATGGTGTAGAATATGGTTTTTTTAAACAATGACTTGATGCCTTGAAGTTGTGTAGATTGGAAGAATGAAGAGTGTTTTTGTTGAAGTTAAGTGAAAAGTTGATGATTACATATTTGATCTTCTCCTGATTCAATTTGGGATTGAAATCCCTTGAAGAAATGATGGTGTTGTGGTGTTAAGCATAAGAACTAAACATGAAGATGAAGATGAAATGGTTGCTAGGTATTTGAATGGTTTAAGGTACAACATGCATGATGAGATCAATATATTGGCACCTAAGTCAATTTAACAATGCACTTTCAAATGGCAAAGAGAGCGGAAGAAAAATTGAAGAGGAGACAAAAGAAAAGCAATCATAAGGTGTCTCAGACTATTATAAGGTAGTATGTTGGTGAAGAGCCTTTAGAATGTCAAGAGGACAGTAATGGAGTACTTGTAGGATTGGTTATGTGTCCTATTCTTGTGATACCAAAGAAGGAGTAGATATGTGGTGAAGAAACTATAGTTTATGAGGTAGAGGTAAAGTTTGAATCTATTGTTCGAGTTGAGCAAGGTAAGTTACAAGTTGAGATGCATGATATTCCAATTGTGTTTGAAGATGGACACACTTCTTTGTTGGTTAATGAACATGTTGATGTTGAGATTAATGATATGGTTGTTGTTGGTACTCAATTAGTTGATGAAATTGTTGTTGGTGAACAAGTTGAGAAGGTTGATGTTACTAATAACCTTGGTATTGATACACAAGTTGATGATGATAAATTTGTTGATAACATTGATGTTGATATTCATGATCAATTTGTTGTTGCTAATAAGGTTGTTAATAAATAGGCGGGTGCATGAAGTTGGGTACCAATTTTCTGGCCACTTTTGAATTTTTTTTTACAAAACGCGAGCGCGTTATAACACGCTTGCGTTATTTCACATTAAAAAAAAGAAAGAAGTGAAATTATTTTCCTTGGAATATTAAAGGTTGGAGGAAACGCATTCTAACAAGGCCGAGCGTGTTTTGCAAATTCTTTTCACATAATGTCGGTCGTGCTCACCATCAAGATTGCATCTGGATAAATATAAACGAAATTAGAAACATGGGTAATGTTAGGTTCCCTCTTAGCCATCCAATGATGTAATTTTTTCACTTTTTGACAATGTTAAGCCTTTTATCTATAATTTATTTTGGTTGTGTGTCTCGTTTTTGGAAAAAAGTAGTGTTTGTTTTTTTTTGTTATAAATTAGCTGTTCATCAAAATTTAAAATAAATTACATTTTAAACTAGACTCCATTCTACAAAAATTTTTAAAAAAAAAAAGAAAAAAAAAAAAATCAATTATTTTCAAAAAAATTTGAGGGAATACTGACCAAAAGTGCACTGCAAAGTGCTACGCGAAATTAGTAAAAATCAAATATTCGTGCAAAAATTATTAGAAAAATTTGTGCATCAACTAGATGCTATTAGCTAACTTTGACCATGGCGATTTTAAGAAAATACTACAAAAAGGTTCACCCCGTTATCCAAGTGTTCATTACAATAGTTGCTATGTTATGTTTTTCTAACAAAAACAACACCAATTTGTGTACATTCCTCTTTTGAACCCCTTAATCTCAACCATTTTCAAAATAAATTAGTAGTTTAGAAAGTAGACTCAGAGCACTTCGATCCTTGTTTTGTTCCATCTCAAAATTTTGAGTGTAATATACCCCTCTGTGTCAGTTGTTTTGGACTTGTGTGTGTGTGTGTTTCATTGGTTACTGAGTTATTTGATTGTGTGGAAAATATAATATGTTAGTAATCATGTTTAAATAATTAATTAAATCATAAGTGATTTGCAAGGTTATTTAAAATATGATTAGAAATTAAAGTAATAATCAATTAAATTAAATCAAATGATTTAAAACAAATGATCAATCAAATTAATTCGTTAAAAGTAAAAGTGATATTATTAGATAAATTGATTTAAATTGTTATGAACAAATAATCTTGAAAGATAATTATTATCATAAGAAATTTAATGGATGCTTATTTAGAATCTTGCAAATGGTTGATTTTAATTATTTTAATGTGGAAGTAATTAATTAATAAAGTTTTGTGAAAATAATGAATATATATATATATATTTAAATAAAAAGTTCATTTCTGTGGATTTAAATTTATTTAATTTTTAATCAAATGCATGATAAAAGAAAATGAAATAGAAATACATGAAAAGGCAACAAAAAGAATTAAGGATTAAATATTATTTTGATTTATTTCTTGAAATGTGATTGTTGGTATTCTCTGGAAGAGGAAACAGAAGAGGCTTCTTGTGTGAGTTTTTATTTTGGTTTGGGAAGGGGATTGCATTCTCTTCCCAACATATTTTTGGGAATTTGGCAGTCATCTTTCTGTTATAGAATTGCATTCTTTTATTATTCTGAGAATTCATGGAGGAATAAGATTGGAGTTGAGGGGAGGATCTTGTAGCCACTGCTGGAAACATTCGTTGGAAGAGGATTGGATTGGCAAAAAGGAATAGAGCTTCTACAGATCTACTTCAAACGCAGGACGCCAGGTTCCTCTCTTATTTATTTGTGTAGCATTAAATTAAATAGCAATTGATTGGAATTGTTTCGCTGTGCATGAAATTTTCATTTGGGGATCGGGATTGCTGTTTGTTAAAATAGAATTTGGTTGGATTCTTGACTGTCAATTATTAGATTGAAATTTCTGGGAACTTGAGACTGTTGTTTATTTAAATGAAATTATTTGTTGGGTTTAGAATTGTTGTTTATTAAAATGAAGCTTTGGTTGGGATTCTGGAAATAAACTGTATTGCTGTGGTTGTTCTCGAAAAATAAATAAATGGAAAAATAATTACCTTACTGTAAATTTCTGTGTTGCTGTATATATATATATATTCTTCAAATACAATTTTCATATAAATATATATATACTGCAACCTGTACTGTTGATTGTTATTCTCTGTTTTCGAATTATTTATAATATAATATATATATATATGTATATATATGAGATGTATATATATATACACATATATATATAAATAAATAAATAAAAAAATTAAATAAGGTTAAAGTTCGCCGAATAAATGTATTTGAAATTATTTTAAAAATAAAAATAAAAATAAGAATAAATAAAAATAAAAAAATTATTTATGGGTTGAGTGGTGGGTCGGCCTCGGCCGTACCCACCACCCCACCTAGCCGGCGGTGGTGGTGCGGCAGCCTATGGGCTACCGCAGCAGTCCGAAAGACTGCTGTGACAGTTCGTAGACTATCCACAGCAGTCCGTAGACTGCTACGGCCGGGCAGCGGCTATTGCCGTGCCGACGTATGGGTATAAAATGCCCATTCAAATTTATTAATATAAATTTTATTATGTGCGAATTTCTATTTTATCTTATGTGCAAAATTTTACTTTTTTAAATATGTTTTATTTATATATTGTGAAATTTTACTTATATATATATATGTATATATATATATAATTGTTTTTATATTTGTATATATATATTTATTGATTTATTGATTTATTCAATTATAATTGTATGTCACAATTTTACTGTGATAGTAATGTAATTAATTATGTTATTTAAGAGGAATATATAAATACTATTTAAATATGTTTAATAGATATTCTGTTGGTTTAACTGTTAACAAAGAAATGCATCAATATAATCTATTTTGATTAAAATTATATTTTCTGTAATTTATCTGTTATCTAGAAAATAGATATTTAGATTCTATTTCTTCTCTAATTAAAAATAAAGCAGAAATTTTTACAAGGAAAATATTAGTAAAATAGAAAGAAATCTGTTTTATTGATTTGTTAAATTACAACTTGGAAAGGATATTGTTAGCAAAAGAAAAATCTATTACGAAAGTAAAACAACATTGATTTATTTAATTCTTGTTCTGAGTAAATATTTTGGAATAGAAAATAATTCCTATTAATTTGTTAAATTACAATTTTAAGATGATAAGTTAGTAGAAAATATCAATTTACGAATATATGATAGCATGGTTTATTTAATTCTCGCTGTAGTATGAATATTCTAGAAGTAGAATTTATTATGAAATTAAATAAGTTATCTTTTCATTTTTATTCTTGAAATTAAGTCTTGTAGATTTGTTGAAATTTTAGAAAAGATCTATTCTCTTTCTACTTTCCTTCATCAAAAAGAATTAATATATATAAATATGTAGTGGTTTTAAAAAGAATTTATGTGTGTAAATTTATTTAGATAGATTTAAGATTTTAAGGTGGTAATTTCTAATATGTAATTTGAGCATTTAGAGTATTGTTATTATTGTTATTTTAAAAGTATAGACAATTGGCCTTATATGGTTTTCACAATTAATTTAAATATTGGAAGTATGTTAAGTGAGTATGATGAAAGGGGAAATTTAAATGTATGGGTATAGTTAGAGATTGATTAGGGTAATTTCGAATTGGATAGTTTATTGGTGAAATGGAATTTTAATCTTTTGAAAATTGACTTTCTTTATATTCATTTAATGGTTGATTTGTAAGTTCTCTTTTTGGATAAATCTTTTAGAATACTTGTGATGGTTATCATGAATTGTTTTAGTATGGGGAAGTTGTAAAGTTATTTAGTTCTGGTCGTTAATTGATTGGTTAATAAATATTGTTCTTGTTTGAATTTCTGGTTGTTGTTTATTATGCGAATGTTTGATGGAGTTGTGAGTGATTGAGTATTTAAGGTGTTCTTTAATTTGGTCCTTTGGATGCCTGGTTGCATGCTTTTACCTCTTTTATTGAAGGATTGTTTTGGACATTTCCATATTGGTATGAATGTCATTGGAGATTAATTTTGATTCAAGGAATCTTTTGTTATTTAAATTTTGTTGCAATGTAATTGGGAACTCGTGTTTTGGTTTATGAGTTGTGGATGGTTGATCTTCTTGAATTTCTGATTTATTTTTGTATCGAAGTTGATCATGTAGTCTGGATGGAGTTGTTGATCTTATTTCAATGTTTTCTCTCATTATATTTGAATTGAAATTGATCTGGTGGCCTTAGCCTTGCAATTATTGTTGTCATTGTACTATATTGTTGATTTATGAAGGTGATTTAGCGTACAGGGGTTCTTGTGAGGATCTCCATGGAGTCTCTAGTTGGTGGCTTTGGTTTTCATTGTGATTTGGTGAATTAAAGGTTGATTTTCTTTTGTGTTTTCCTATTTGAGGTGACGCCATTGTTAATTTGTAGATGGGTCTTGATGAATCTTTCCTTGTTATGGCTTTTTCTGATTTACTCTCATATTTGAGAAAATTTTATCCTTGTGTTGAATTATTGGAGAAATACTCATGTTGCTTCACTTTACCTTTGTTTATGGGTTTTCATTCTTTTGGCTTCCAGAGGCTTGAGATGATTGATAATTGATGTTCTCTCTCTTTATGGGCCCTTGATGTGGCAAGTGTTTTGGTTTCATGATTTTAAAAGGGTTGTACGAAATTTGTTGAGACTTGGAAATTGTATTTATAGCGAGATGGGTAATGCCTCGCATGCTTCTCGGTTGTGATCTAATATTCTTATTTTGATGGTACAACCCTTGGTTTTTTTTTTTATGTTGTTGGGTCTCTAGGGAGAGTGAGAAACCACCGGGGGCGGTAGCAAGGGAGAAACACGGATAACCCACACGAGTGAGGTTATTACAATCAAAGTGAAAAGCAATAATTAACACTTAGGAGGTTGATTAGTAATGGTACAGATTAATAAAATGGATGCCTCGTCACCATTAGTGCTCATGAGACCTTGTGGAAGGGCAGTGGTTGGCAGCAAGGTTAGCCTCGTCTCCAGGAGGAGTCTCTGATCCACATGGTCACCCTATGGACCGAGCATAGGTTGGGAGAAGAGCACAGGGACGTATATAGATGGGACCGACGCCTCCAGTTGGGAGGAAGAGCACAGGACAGCCCATGTAGGACTATGCGATGACACTCTCCCCTAGTTGCCCATGTGTTTTACTTTATTGAGTTCCTCTGGAAGTGGGTTATGGGAGTTGTTTTAGATTGTTGTTTGAATTGATTTAAATTGATTCATGATTATTGTTTTATTACATCTTTAGAATGTTTTCTGGTCTTGTATGATCTCATTTATATTTGATTTACGATCTTGTATCTTATGATACTGTGATATGATGTTATTGTATTGTTTAATTAAAATTTGGAATTGTATCATGTTTATTAATTCAGTTTGATTTGGAAGTATCTTATGATCATCCTTTGGTTACTTGTTATTGGTCATTGCTTTGATTTATGTGATGAGATTTATATGATTTTAAGTTATTATGTTGACTCTTGGATGTTGTTGATTATGTCATTATAATCCTTGAGTTTTATGATACTTTTGTATGTTATTGAGTCTTGTGGTTCCGTGTTTGGATGTTCTTGGTTGAGGACTCTTTCTTGTCAGCTCCTATAGGGTGGGTCCAGGCTCACGGTGGGGTGAGTGCTGCTTTTGGTGATTACGATTGAGGAGATGAGAAGTGCCAGTTGGTCGATTCTTGTGACGGAGAGTTGTATCTTGGAGCCAGTTTTCATCTATTTATTTGTATCATGATTCTTGTGTATGGTTTCCATTTATGTTTGGAAACACTTTTGTATCATTGTACTTCTTGAATATTGAATTGTAATGTAACATTAAACCTTATGTGGCTATTGGCAGTTGTTATTCAATGTGCTGAGTTAATTATGCATATGTTGTATTTATATACTCAAATGGTTTTTTTTTATCAATGATTTTCATGTATGTGTTATATTTGTTAATGTTTAATTTATTATGGATTATATCATTGGATTTTATTCTTTTTTTGTTGTTGTGTGGATCTCAGTCTCGTAATGACTCCTCGTGTACCCCAAGGGATGTATATGTTAATGAATCTGCTTAAATGAAATATATGATATGACTTAATGTGTATTACATGTATGTTATGTTTACTTTTTAAATTTTTTTTTTATAATTATTGTTTAATTGTCCTTTGGTTGCCGGCGTTACGGTGAGGTATAAACTTATCTCAATTCCGTCCAAGGTCAGCATTTCTAACGATTTTAGAAAAAGTGGCCACTTATTTTTGGGGAACCATCTTGGTGCACTTGCAAATATGTTGCTGATTTGTTTGCTATGTGGGGTATATGAGAAGGTTTGCAGGAGTATGATGCGGTTGCATGATTGTGAACATTTTTGTTATATGGTCTAATGATGAAAATGAAGATATAGATGATGCTACTAAGGTTTATACATAAGAAATAGAGTTTTGGAGCCTAGAAGTTGAGAAGATGATGGAGAAGAGATGGTATAAGAAGAAGAGGAAGAAGGACCCAAAGATACTTTCCAAGATGAAGGAAAAAGTGCAATAGAACTGAATCAACAAGAAGACAATTGAGGGCTTGAATTCTTTGAGGGTTTGAGATTAGTACACCTATTTGATTTCTTGCCTCCTTGAGGTCATTTGTAAATAGTTGCTCTATTTTTATCAAACCATTTTATAGGTGTTTGAGTCTTAGGAAGTCATATTTAAGTCATTTTTCAAATAATGTTTAAAGTTGCTCCATATTGTAAACATTGTAAAAGTTGCTCAAGAAAGTTGTCAAGCAACTTGTTAAAAAGTGTCATTAAGGTGTTTTGTCAAAAAACTAATCAAAATGTGGTTAAAAATAGTTGGTTTTGGCTGGAAATGTATAAATACACCCCCCAAAACTTGAATTGAGGGTTGGAGACATTATTTTTGAAGTTTGATGAATGGCAACCTCAAAATTTGTGTGCATTTTCTAATTTTTACATTGTTTATAGGATGAAGATGTGTTTTGTGCGGCCTGGTATGGACTCAAATAATGGATTATCATATATGGATGGGAAGATATCTGTTTCTAGTTTCCATTAATTTTTGTCCCATTGAATTTAATTGAGTTTTATGGAAGATATGACTATTTTGGTGAGACTACCTATTCTAACAATGTTGTGCAGAATTTACAGTCTGAAAAATGTGATGGTACAGATTGTAAAGTCTATATTTTGGATCTAAAACAAATTGGATTTTGTTTCCATGTGAATCTACTTTTATTTTCTTCAAGTATCATCAAATTTAATTAATATTTGAATAAGTTATGACCATTTTTGTGAGGGTAGGTCTGAACCCTACCTAGGATTTGCAGTTTTGGGAAAAATGCAATAACTTTTTTTGCACCATTGGATCTTCATAAAAATTGGAGGAAGATTCTATAATTATTTTTTCTTCAATCTCACTAGAGAGATTGGCTTCATTATGTGTTTCATGGAATTTATTAATGACTGTTTGTTGCATTAAATTGTGGGCTGCCATAGTTATGTTTCCAATATGATATAGAATGCCTCATAGCATGTGCTATACAAAGATTGCTTTGAATTATTGTTAAAGGTTTTTGAGATGTGTTGTTGAATCCTCCTAGATTTGCATCATTGTGGTAGCATGTGGTTGAGTGGTGTTGTTTATTTAGGTTCCAATTAAGTTTTGGTGTGGTTCACATTCACTTCTATCTACCATGGAAGTGTTTTGGCATCGACCTAATTTGAATTGGCATGTTTGAGGTGCATAGCCGACCTTGGAGAGGGTTTCAAGGTTGATGATGGTATAAGTATAATTTGAGTTGTTGAAGGATGTTAAGATAGATGAAATATAGATGTGTGTGATGTGAATGGTGTGAAGTGAAGTGTGTTAGAATGCAAAATTGAGCAGTGTAGTGTGAGATTTCAAGTGTTAGTTTACTAGATGTAGTGAGTAGAAGGTGGCCCTACAATTCTTTAATAAAACTATGAAGGTGTAGAAGTCATTTTGGTGGATTCCTTGTTGCATTGAGATGCTTGTCTCTATGTAACATTTCTTCTCCATCTTCTTTTTTATTCTGGCAGTGAGCCTTTCTTCTTTGGGCAGTGGGCCCTTCAACAGTGAGCTCTATTGTATTTAGTATTGATATTACTTATATTGTGAGCTAATCCTCACCATATTTTTTTCATTCTTGGGTTTTCCATGTAAATCTAGTGTTCTCTTGTGTTTGGTGTTAAGCTGTTTCAATTTTCAATGTTATTTACATTTTCATGCTAATTCATCATAATGGACTTAAGGGTTTAATGAATTAATGTGGATTTGAATGTTAATGAGGGTTTTGAAGTTTTAAGGTATAACTGATTCACCCCCCTCTCAATTGTCTTGTGCATTTCAACACCTGGCATATGTGAGACTTCTATCTTATCTGTAATTTTATTTCTAGGTAAGGAACATGGCGGCAACAAGATATTATTTTTTGGGAGCATAAAAATTTAAAGAAGGAAAATATTACCTTGTATAGGTATGTTCATGCATCTAATGGTAGTTATAATAGTAGCATGAGAAACCTAATATTTTTTCATAGGTTTTGATGTATCAAAGAGCTACCAAGTTAGATGATAGGATTGTGAAATAATTGAAGAACTTTAGTGGTGTAATTTCCAATGGTAGTCTAATAAATTAAAAATAGGTCTATCAAAATATAAATTTCTAAATTAAAAAATATGTTTTTATCAAAAGAATATTTTTTATGCTTTTAAATATCATGTATAATTAAGTTTAAATATAAATATCCTTGATAATATTAAATAGAGAGATGATTCCTCTCTCAAGATGGTCAACACATAATAAATTTATTGTATGCTAACTAATATATTTAAATTGGATAATAAATAGTATTTATAAGGATAAATCATTTTATTATTTTCAAGGAGTTAGAAAAGTTATCTTTTTTATGAAAATGGAGATGATAGAACCAAATGGAAATATACAAATAGAACTATTATAAGTAAATAATAAGAAAACTATCAAATCAATTTATATAGAAATATTTGAATCACATTGTGACTTTAGTGTCCATGAAGTAAGTGGAAGGATCATTATTTGTATAAAAGGAAAAAAGGATTTAAAAGATCACAAATAAACTCATACATCACTAGAACAAGGCTTGAAACATGAAGAAAAATTGAATTATGATTTATACATTAGAAAATATTAAGTTTATATGTCTTTAACATGAAACTATCTTTATGAAAACATATTAAATAGTGTATCCACTCATTGTAGTAATTCTCATAATTTCGATGTGGATTGGAAGCATAATTATGTGCTTTTATTATATTTTCAATACTACAACATGATCCCTAGATGATTTTTGGATTTTAAAAAAAACATGGATAATGGAATCCTCTAATTCATAATGTTTAAATTTGTGTTAGATGTAGTCTACTATCATATATGGCATAATAATAACAATAAGGATTATACCTAGTCAATGTGTATTTTCTTGCCAATAGTGCATCAACATTATAATAATAGAGTAACATTCCTTGCAATGCACAAGTATCCATTGTATCATTAATGACATCAATATCATTTACTTTAATTAATTGTGGCCATGTGTTTGAGAGGGAACATGTAGGTGGTTGCTCAAAGGAGGGGCGCCTGTGCCATTAAGAGGCATGGTGTCCCACTTTCAAGAGCCAATGAGAAAGCATATAGGGGAGAAGACCTAGTAGTTGAGCATGTATCAATAGTTGTGATAGTAGTTGTTTATATAATGCTCAAAAGTTGTGATAGTAGTTGTTTATATAATGAACAATAGTTGTGACATGACCACCCATAATTAAACAAAATGTATTCCTTTGATCTAAAAAGCAACCAATCATGTGATGTCACATCAACGCTCAACTGCCCATGATGTGAATGCACAAGTATTGGTCAACTACATCTTGACAAAAAGCATGCTGATGTGGCATCATATTTGATGATGTGGTCCTCAAACAAAAGCTATAATCAGGGGACTTGCCAAATAAACTGCTGTAAAAAATTGGAAGTGATTTCAAATTTCCACATAGAATAATTAGAAGGGTGAAGTTAGAGTGCACAACTACTGGATCCTCTCCCCTATGTCCCTTCTCACAGAAGAGTTTTAAATAATATCAGTCAAAAGCAAGCAATCAGTAGATGGTGTGCCAACATGTAGCATGCAGAGTAACGAGGGTGTTAATGTCGGGTGACAGATGCTTCAATGACTCGTTCAGAATGAAGGGGCATGAGGTGACGTGGAAAAGAGAGGTATTTGACAGCATTGGTAAAAGGGCGTAGGGAGAATCGTAATGACAGAGAGGAATGAATCTGGTCCAAGGAGGCCTTGTCATCTCCGAGGAAGCCTATCGAAGACTAAAACTGGAAGGCAAAGTAACTAAGTGAAAGAGGTCAAGGCTCTTTTTGGTAAGGGGGCCGGTATCAAGGCATGGAAAAAGCAGCATTTCCCACGTCTGCATGCTAGTTTTCTAGCAACACAGAGTTATCTAAGAGGATTGTAATGTTCTATCGGTGGCTAAATCTAACCATCATACGTTGTCAGAGAAGGATTGGATCTGGAGGGTTTCTGTTGATAGTTGGAAATTTTACCCATTTGATAACGTTGCCAGAGGTTGAAATGTCCCAACTCAATCAAGGCAGATTCAAATGGTGTATATCTGAGAAATT
>VDFB02094449.1:0-16215 GCA_007258455.2 Sequoia sempervirens
TTATTTACTACATATTTAAAATGTTTGGCATCTTTAACTATCCATCGTTATTCATCCTTTTTTCACCACATTCATGTCAATTCTAATATCTAAATATTATCTAAAAGTATTAAAATGCAGCAAAATTATTTCTTACTCCTTTTGTAATTATTTTCTATTGCACCTTATTTCTTCTGATCCCAATCCTAAATTACACCTCCTTTCCTATGTTCTCACATAATACAAATCTTAATAATTGATAATTGATTATAAATAGAATATTAAAAAGTGTAAAACATTATGTATAAATAAATAGATTTTAAAAATATAGTATTTTTTCTATTATATTATGTATTTAATAAGTTTAAAAAAATTATTGTATCATTAAAAATAAATATATAAAAATTAGTTATAATATAAAATTTATAAAAATAAAATCAATTGATAAGTGATCATATTATTAATATAAATTATATTTAAGTGTGCACATAACATGTTTTTATTGTAGCAATTTTTTCTCTATAATTTTTAAAATTTACAATAATAAGTAAAAGTTACACACAATGAGAATATGGCTTAAACTACAATAACAAAATAAATTCTTAATAAATAATTTAACATAATTTAAACTTAAAATATTGCATTTTTACTTTACAAAACATTAAAAAATATGAATGAAATTTTTAAACTTCTAATCCATTCAAAATACAATTACTAATAACATTTTTTAGATTAGATTATACTACTATAACATTTTTTAAAGATTAGATTATAAGTTCTATAAATTAATTGATAAATGTAAGTAATTTGAGAAGACATTTTCATGAAATAAATTCTATGAGAAGATAGAGGACTCACTAAATGGAAAATACCGTACCCCATTCATCGATATTACAATTTTAGAACAGGAAATCAAAAGTAATAGATTCCTTAAAGGAGTAAGGGTAAATGCAATTTGTGAAATTATGTGAAATAATATGCATTGGGGTGTATTGTATTCATATTAATATAAGTAGAATGCAAATATGCTTCCCCTTGATCTTCTTTTGGCTTAACGCTTGTAAAGCATTTCACAAAGGTACAAATATGCTTCCCCTTGATCTTCTTTTGGCTTAACGCTTGTAAAGCATTTCACAAAGGTACAAATAAAATCATTCTTAATAGGGTATTTCTAGGGAGAAAAAAAAGTCATATTGGGTCTTGGGCCTTTAATTTGTTATTCTACACTAGTATTTAATAGGTGAAATTTTTTTTTTTAACATTTGTGAGATAATAAGATGAATGCAATCAGTACATGGTGTTCACACATCAAAAATATCTATGAAATTTAGATGCCTTCCAATTTTCCATATAGCTCTTAATATTAGATTTTGATAAATGAAATGAGATATGCTTACACTATACTTACATACAAAATACGTAACATTCCATATATTGGGACCGAAAAGATGCCAATTTGGCCTTATCATTACTATATTTGGCATGATACAGTTATTCCGTACTCTATTGTTACTCTTGCCAATCTTGGGGGCTAAATTCTGGGGTATTGTCTCAATGGGGGCCTTTGGAGAAATGGAAAACACTTCATAACCCTAATTAGTCAAATAGAGAGGCTACATGCACTAGCTTTGGGAGTCATCATGAAAGGTGTTGACATTCGATTATGTTCGCTTTAGGGGCCCATTTCTCAATCACTCTCCCATAGCTTACCAAGAGTGTATTGCTAGTGCTAGGAGGACAGAAGCATAACACACTGGCTTATCTCATTAAACTCCATGGACTGATGGTGTACTAGTTACGGGTGTAGTTAGGGGCAGCATCTCTGAGCCTCCACTAAGGGAGGGATCGACTCTTGGATATGGATTTCTTTATGCTTCAGTACTGTTGTAATAGTTTGGCTTCATAGTTTTGGCTGGCCATAGTTTGATTAGATGTTTAGCTTTGGGCATTTGGTCTCTCTGCCTTGTCAGGTTTGTTAAATTTAAAGCAGGCATAACTTTCCTTTTTGATAATGACCATATAATGCCTTTTCTCTCTTTCACCGCCTAAGGACCAAAAAATTAATACAGCATATGAAATTAAATTGTCACGCTTTTGACATAAGCCAATAGGACAAAAAAATGGTAATCGTAAAGGCACAAATATTAAAAAAAAAATGTTATATATTGAAACCTTAGCATGGATTAAAATAAAATGATATGATTGGGTCTTCATCAGAATTAATTGCACAAAATGGATGCTATAGTAAGCTGCCTACCGGCAGTAACTAACAAGACTATCATAAAATCCTCAATGCAAAAGCCATGACATGTTTTAGAAAAAACTGTTTATATGGGCATGTGTACAGAAAATATATGCCTCAAATTTGTAACGCAGAACTACACTACATTCTAGATCCCATACCAAGTCACCAAAGTTTAACCATTAAAGAAATTTATATTTTCCAGATCCCAAAATTAAGCTGCAGCAGTTTGAGCTGCATTCCTTTTCTTAGCCTCCTCAATAATAGACAGCTTGACACCTTTGCCCTTCGGTAAGGATACCCAAGGCTTTGTGCCCTTTCCAATGGTGAACACATTACCCTGTCGTGTTGCAAATTCGTGCCCAGCAGAATCCTGGACATGAATAATCTCAAAGCTACCCTTGTGCTTTTCCCTATTCTTAATTACTCCAACACGGCCTCTATTACGACCTCCAGTAACCATGACAACATTACCAACATCGAACTTGATAAATTCTTTGATCTTGCCTGTTTCCAGATCAATTTTGACAGTATCATTGGCCTTGATCAATGGATCTGGGTACCTAATGGTACGCCCATCGTAAGTATTAAGATAAGGGATACCCTTATCACCAAAATGGACTCCACGAACTTTGCAAAGTTTATACTGCAAAGAGAAGAAACAAAACTGAATTTTAATTAATTGTTACATAGGCCATCAAAAGAGAAACCCTCTGCAAGCAAGAAATTCAAGTCCAAATTTAAACAAATTTTCTTTTGGTTCAAACCTTATTGCTCTTTTCCAGACTTCAATATTCCATAACTAGTTTTGGCTAATTCTTAAGAATTTCATATCTGTTCTTGCAATTCTGATTTTCTTGACAGCTTGAGTTGAAAAAAAAAGCATAATACCTTTGCTTCCTCGTCCTTGATTGAATGCAAGCGGAAACGACCTTTCGTGTCATAGAGAAGCCTAAAGTTCTCATTGGTCTTTGCAATAGAAACAACATCTGCAAGAAAGAAGACAAATTTGGATAAACAAAAATGCATTTACAATCGGGAAAATTTCCATAACTATATAACTATTTGTGCCCTCAATATAATAATCATGGTCTAAGACATATATAGAAAGGGATAACGAAAATCAGATCAATGTACACACCCATGAATCCTGCAGGATAGCATTTATCAGTTCTGACTTTTCCATCAACCTCAATGAGCCGTTGCATTACAATGGCAATGACTTCACGGTATGTTAGGGCATATTTCAGCCTATTCCTCAGAAGAACCACAAGAGGAAGGCATTCTCTTCCCTTGTGAGGACCAGCTGAGGGTTTTGGTGCCTGTAAAAGTAAAACAATGCCACTAAGTACCACATCAGTTAATAAGAAAAATATAGCTGTCTGAAAATGTTAAATGTACTTTTGGCAATTCAAATATTTGAATATCGGCCTCAAACTTTCCTATAAACTTTTTAACTTACAAAAGCGCCACCAAGTTTGTCAAGCATCCAATGCTTAGGGGCATTGAGCCTCTTCAAATGCTTCTTCAATCCACGAGCCTGAATATAAGGCAATGTACCATACCAAACATTAGAAACATTCAGAAAGAGTACATCCCATGTAATATCAATAAATCATCCTACACAAACAATAATCACAGCTGGCCTATACTAAACAAATTAATGTCATTCATGTAGCCAAACCAACCTCCTCATATCCTGTCAGAATAGTTAAACAAATTTCATCTGTACTCTCAAACCAAGAATTCAAAAGACAATATATATTAACCTATTATTAAGATGGAATTCAAAGATAATCGCAACACACAACATGTTTATTGTAATTTCAACTGAGAGATTAAATACCAGCACAAACTCAAATGTACCAAACTGCATTAATATTTGCATGGTGATGGCCTTTTATTGATCTATTTTGGTATCTTTCATGGGCAAGGGTCCCAATTGATTCCCTCATTAGACAATCCAAAAAAATATGACAGAGCAAGAGGACCCACTCAGCACACAAACACCTTAAGGCATTTGTCAATAAGGGAGAGCAGTAAATATGTTATATAACCCACAACTTTGGGCTTCTCAACCTCTAAAACCTCTTAACTTCTTTGACCATTGGCAAAGTTTTTAGAGCATGTAAAAGCTTAAGAAATATTCTTCTTTTAATTTTATTTATTTTCCTATGATACTGTTACAAGGATTCCAGGAGACTGTGTCAGTTTAGGCATGGTTAGGAAATCCCTTTTGTGTATTTTTTGAAGGTCTACAGATCGATCTTGGAAATCAGACACACCAGGCTGTTCTCAGAAATGAAACCCCTAGGAATTGTGACCAGGACCCAAAATGTTTCATGACTGGAGAGGGGATGTGCCTGGAATTTCACGCAATATGTATTGGAAAACTTAAGAACAGATAGAAAGACAGAAATTAAAAGTCGTAGAAAGATGGTATAAACATCCCACATCGGAAATCCCTCAATATTCAAGCCAAAATTGTATCCTTGGCCTAAAATACTATTCCATAAATGGTTAAATTCTAATCATCGTAGAATTAAAAAACTCTCAGAGTAGATCTCCACAAGAAATCATCTGTGGGAATTTTTTATCTTAGCATATTCTATGATTCATGGATCCTGCACCCTCTACTTCAACAATAGGAGAAAGAACTCTGATGTTTTTGAATCAGTTCTTGAAATGATTGGTGCATATTCCTGAATAAGAATGAATGTAGTAAACTGCAGTAACAGCTTTTTGTGAATCAAAGACTCTACACCAAAATGACGATAACTCTTAGTAGTTAAGGTTGTACAACGATGCCACTAATTTATTTGTTTTGGACAGGGCAAGAGGACACTCCATAAAGAACCTATGGTTATTAGTGACATACGGGACCAATATTGGCAATAAAGCATTCCCATTAACATCCTAATCCAACCAAATACAATCACTGATACCACTTCTTCCCACTCAAAGGAATCTGCTTAATCAAATTGATGCATACCTGAACAAGGTTCATAAATGAGAAAAACGACCAATTAACCAAACACATTACCATTGTGTGGCTAGACAACACGACCCATCCAATGTGATACTAAAACTCTTCAGGTGATGAGATCGTACTGTGATGGCACTCCATTGAGAACGCCTCCATATTTCAGGAGTGGCATTTGCAAGAAAAACACTCCCCTTTGCACCTAAGTTGCTCCCCTAAAGCAAATGCAATTACAGAGAAGACACATACCTAGTCTTCCCACTCAAATATATTTTATCAAATCAAACAGTGCACATCTATCAGGAAAATGGCCAGTCAAAATCAACTTTGCACAATATAAATCTGCCAATGCACACAACAATAAATTCAAGAGGGTCATATAATTATCATCAAGAAACACCTGTTTCAGACACTACATTAAGAAAATATCGAAAAACAGACAACACCCATGCAAATCAGATGCCCCAAAAAGGTATCACCTACCCTGGGCAAAAAACAGTAGCACTCTTCCCAATAAACAAGTTGTTTACCTTGAAATTTTGTATGCCTACTTTTGCACCACCAATGTTATTTAATAGTAATAATCAGAAAGCAGTGAAGACTTGCTATCATAAACTATTAATCTAATCTCATTTCTCAATGATCCACTCTACCCAAACTTATTTTCCTACAAATACTTAATACAGTCGTGCATGCTTGATCTAAGATAAAATAATATTAATAATGATATTTCGCCTCAGGTGAGAAAACGGTTATACTTGATCTTCTTACACCTATGGTAACCAGATATATGCATAGAGCATACTGATTTGACAATGTTATTGATTTTAAGGAATAGTAGTACTCCTGAGCCAGGTTAAGAAATATGGTAATATGCATAAAACATGATCAGACTAATAGAACGTAAAGTGCACTACACTGTTACATATAACATGTCCCGTAGCAGATATCTACAGGTAAACATAATAGAAGATGCAATTTATCCAATGGTTTATACATGTAGGTGACTTAATTCACACCAAATGAGCTGTGTTTCTCAGACAGTACAAAAGAATTTTTGTCTAATCCCACAATGATGTTGAAAAAGTGAAATAGACAGGACTCAAGCATAAGATCATTAAATATCATAATCAATCCAATAGCATTGATGTAAAACATAAAATAGCCAGGACTCAATCATAAAATCAGTAAATATTATAAATACACTCACAATTGTTGATAATTATGAACTATCTAGGACATTCAATTGGAAAACCTCTCACTAACACCCCTAAGCACACAACCATTCCAGGCAGCAGGCTGACACACGTAGACCCTCCAAACTAGCTACTGAAGAGATGTTTTAACAAAACCCATATGATTCAATTAACAAATTTAATACAAGAGTTATGGGACTTATTGCAATGAATAATGAAAGGCCCATTCGCTTAAAATAAAAAATTAGGTACTATGATTCAAATAACACAATTGACACTGCAATGCCTTTAATGGTCATTTCTAGCCTAAGATTGGAGCTATATCACACACTCAAACCTTTTGGTCTGATTAACAGATTTGAGACTTCGAGGCTAATTTTCATACTCTGAAAAACAACAGAAGTCCCACACCCACCTCACAAGGTAGCCCTCAAAACTGCTAAAAACCCTAAACCTCGGTAGAAATTGAACTATAAAGGCCAATACTCAAACGTATGCTATAAATCCCGAAACCCGATACCTAGCCCACAATCTCCGCAGTCAATCCTCCGACCGTAAGCTTCAAGTTGAAACCCTATACGATGAACCCAACATTCAAACCCTAGACCATAAACGCACCATTCAAACCCTAACGAATATGCTCAGTATTCATACCATTTGGACTCGGAACACCGCTTAGCTCTAAAACGAAATTTAAAAAACTTCTGAATGTAACAACCACCTATTAATGTAGATTTCTGCAAAAAAAATGCCAGTGTTTAGTCGATCTTAACATTATTTGGTGACTATTTAGTAAAACACAGCATTGGGAATTTCCCGGTATTTGAAATCAAGGGCAGTATAATCACGAATTAAACACATAGTAAGGGAGAGAACATATGCTATGAATTCATCAATTTGCAACGCTGGAACTGATTAACTCGCGGAAACATAAAATTGGTATTTTTTCGTACCATTGACGCCCTTCCTCGTCGCTCTCCTGCGCCCGCCGCTCCACTTCTCTAGCTCAAAACACACGCCTCAGCGCCCTAATGTGAAAATATAGATGAGATCCAGGTCTAATCGTATTGTATTGTGAGTTTCTAATTCGCGGAAATCCGAAAACATCATCGTAAGAAATTTTTTAACCTCTTAATAAAATAAAATAATATGAGAGAGATGAATAGGATCTAGCGGGCGGTTCCATGGAAGGGAGCCGTGGAAGAGAATTTAGAGGGCTTTGGATTAAATATTGGTTTTATAGATATTTTAAATTATATTGTGGTGCCAAGGGGTCTTTGATGTGTTAGTGAAGTTAAATAGTTTTCCTCCAACTCATCAAGGATCAAGTCTTGCTAAGTGTAGAGTCCTTGATCTCATAAGGGATGGTGTTAGGATTGTACCTTAGGGGGCTATGACAAAATGAATACTCCTTAATTCTTGGCTCTCAGTTAAAGGGGTATTACCTTAAACGTGTGATCTTGATATCAAATGGGTCCAAAAATGATCTAGGTTTGATATAAAACCCTCTATCATATACATTTACGCACATATATGTATGTGCCTATATATAAATAGTTTTTAGTAAACCCACTAGTGATTAAGTCTTGTTGTATGCAAGACCCTCCAACCCCATGAGGGATGAGGTTTGGATGTGTTTTAATCAACTTCGGATGAATAGATGCTCCTCAATCCTTGGCTCTTAGCTAAAGAGGTATCAACTTAGGCCATTGCTCTCGATACCAACATTGTATAAAACCATCCATCATGTGTGTGTGTGTGTGTCATCCCCACATTTGATCTTGATTCATAAATCTCTTATTCAACATCATGAATTAGATCTCTAAGTATCAACTTTGTGTGTGTCAAATTGTCTCTAATGTAATAGGAAGTCCATAAGTGGTACATTCTTAAATTGGATCTATAAGTGTGGGCTTATATAGAGAGAGAGGGAGAGGGAGAGGGAGAGAGAGATCATAATGGTGAAAAGTGCAAATCCATGTTCTTTCCTTATATTTTGGACTCATTTTGACTAAAGTATCTTTAATATAATAACAAGTCTATAAGTAGTATATTCTTGCAAATTTGTTCCCATGAAATCACCACATCCTTAGCCTATTATCACTCATCCTTGTACATTTGATCTTGATTCCTAGATCTCCTATTCACTATCCTAGATTAAATCTATAAGTGTGGACTTGACCTAGTCACCTCTACACTTTAGATCTAAAGCTTAAATTTTAAATTATAAATTACACGTGATCAACTTCTTCACTATTTATTATGAGCTGACCTAGCACATGTTTGTGTTGATTTATGTGCTATATTATATTTAAAGACATTCATTTGTTCATTTTCAAATCATGGAGGAGAACTTAGGATATTCTTATGGAGCACATCTATAGTTTGATTTACAAAGGGATAAAAAGAATATAGTGACATTCTAAGAACATTACATCAACATACATCATCCTAGGTACATTGCATGCTTGTTTGTCCTTTATTTTTGTTTTTAAGTAGTTTAATCGGTACAAACCCTCACAATTTAGTAGATTCCCTAATGGTATTTGTAAACACTATCAATTCCTTATTAGTTTAAAATATCAGAAGATTGGGGTGAGCAAATTCCAAACAACCCACTCTTTCCAATTTAGTCATATAGGTACAAATTTAGTTTTGCACACCAAATCATTTTTCACTCACAAAATTCAATTTCATGGACTCATATCTAAACTAGATTGACATATAGTTAGTTTGTATATTTTGAGACACATTTTTCTTTAGCCCTATAAATTTTAGCTATAACCCAATTTCTCTTTGTTTCTACTATACTTGTGTTTATAAGTTGTATTCTTTAGCTCTTCTTTCTCTAATTAAAAAAACCTTAAAATTCCAATATTGGCAAATTTATTCCCAACATCATTTGCAATCACTATCCCATCTCTTGAATCCAACTAAATTTTATATTTAAATTCATTTAGTTTATTAGTTATGACTTCTAATCTCATTTCATTAAATGAAGTAAATTATATGTAAGTGGTGTTTTTGCCCTTATAAAAATATATGTTTATAATGATGAAATTTGCATAACCATTCCAATTCCCATTTAGTTTTGGGCCCATTTCAAGGAAATGTCTTGATATAACTATATAGTGATAGTGGCATACTCTTGTGTTAAGTTTAGTTCCTCCCTCAAACCTTCTATGTATCCATTTACTTCTCCTTACACACATCTCGATGCATTTGATCTTATCTCCTCACCTTCCACATAAGACACCACATATTTGCCTCATTTATTAACCATAATTTTCATACTATCATTCATTACCTCAAGAGCATGCACGTATCCTCATGAGTCATTTGCATGATATATGAGGGTGATCTCAAATAGTAAAGATTTGACCTAAAATTTAAAATTCAAAATTTTTAATTCTTGTCCTTTCATTAGTCAATAGAAGCTAGCTAGATACATGTTTGTGCAATTATTATGTCTTGGTATTTTAAGACATTCATTTGGACATTAACTCATCATTTATTTACATCAGGTCATCATTTACAATCCTAGTACCTCAAGATCTTTCAATATAGGAATACTTTGATTAGATAAAAAGAATAGTGTTTGCATCAACATTATCATCCAAGACATTGCATCACTTTATTATTATATTCTAACACTTGCCCACTATGGTAAATTCAATCATTTAAGGGAGTTGACTTGGGAGAACTTGACCCTAGTGATATAACAATCTCCCTAGGATATTTTGAATGACGAGTAAATCTCACAATAAACTAGATAGTAGAAGTATGCAATTTGTCAAATTAGATGTGTGGATTACAAATGAAATTTGCATGACATGAAACTAATTGAGGACCATAAAATTGACCCATTGAGGATTATATATTTGCACAAATTTTGGGGGTAATGTGCACTTCAAGATCTTCAATTTTCCAAATTGTGGTAAATCAGTTTTGTGAGATACTAGTTGTCACAATTTATTTTCTATTCAAAGTGCTAAGTACCTAAATATTTTACACTTTATTTCTTAAATTAGCACCGATTTACACACTTTAATATTCATGTCTATCATTTACTTTAATCTAGGTTATTTTTTTTAATTCTATGCATTTATTTAGTTAGCTTAGATTAACCTAGAGAAAGTGTATTTTCCTTTATATTTTGGTGAATCTCTCTAATCTCACACTCACTAGGATTCAACCTTAGGACTTATACCTTCACACTTTTCAAGTTTATTGGATCCCAAAACTACAACTCCACTTCCTATAATATATTTTAGCTCTAGAGATTAAGATTGTCATCATGAAAGTAAAACCTACTCATCCACAAACCATGGAGGGTTGAAGGTCAACTCTACAAGAATGGGTTTTCTCTTCTACTCTTTGAGCTTAGCTTAGACTTAGGATGGTGTTTATAGAGGTTTGATAATCAAAATGAACAACCAAAAATGGTTATCTTTTTTAATTATTTATAAAAGAAAAGAAGAAATAACATACCTCTATTTAAAGAAAAATCGATAACTTTATAAAAAATTATAACTAGGTACAAACCATAAAAACAAAAAATAATTTTATATACAATTATATCTATTATATTAATTTGATTAGTTTTCTAATTAATAACTTTAAAAATATTGGGAACATTCATATCTTGATTAATGTTTTTGATTAGGGGTAAAATAGGTTTTGACGAGGCCCTGAAACCCATTACAAACTGGTTTGGAAGGGATCCATAACTATCCAAGCAAAGCAAGTTTTCTAAACAAGATAAACCACAAATAAAAAACAACCCAACAACAACACCAAACAACCATAGAAACAAGACTATGCAAGCTACATCAGAAAGGAAAACAAGGGATCGAGGTCCCTTAACAACCAGGAATAAGCCAGGTCCTGGAACCCTTAGTTAAACAAAGAACCCACCTGCATCAGCCAGGCATCAACAAAACAACCACTCAAGGAAGAAACCCCTCAGCCAAGAAAAACAATCATCTTAATGGTGTTAAACACCATTATCCCCCTAAAAAAAACACTAGCAAATCCCCAATCCCCACCTCAATAGGGGAGTTAGAGAACACAATGGAACACTGAAGCACATCAGCTTTCTTGTAGCAACACCTCACTAATGGAAACCCCAACTCCACCTCAATTGGAGGGAGCTCCCCTCTATAGGAGAGGAAGATATGAGAGCCCCAACCTCCAAATCCTTCACTCTTCTACCCACACAAGCACCACCTCGATAGGGCCAAGCAGAAGAGAAAAGAACTCCCCACAAAAACTACAACAACCACCTTCACCTCAATGGAAGAGGGCTCCACCTCAATGGGAGTAGTCTCCACCTCCAAAGAAGACACCAGTTGTAGATTTAGAGATAGAGAAATAACATTAGATAGGAGAAGAAACACATCCTCCATAGGCATAGTCAGGTACTGGACCAAGAAAAACATAGAATATTCCTTAGCCAAAAAAAGAAGAGAGTGAGAGCCTTCAAAATAAGAATTTGTAATAGCCACTCAATCCACAAGTGATCCACAATCACTAGCACAAAATTAGTTTTCACCACAAAAGAAGAAGAAAGCAGAAGAACCTAGGGGATAGCCTGCACATCAGAAACCACTCCAACCATCAGCTCACCAGGCATTAGGAAACCCACAAACAACATGAATTTTTTGGTTTGCAAGAAAGACAATAAACTTAACCCAACCCACCCTTCCTTAATCAATGAGGAAAATAGAGACAACACCCACACCTGAGCCTTAGGAAAAGACGTTTGGAGTAGCTCAACCAACAAACAAACAATATTTTCCCCTTTTAACCTCAACAACTTCAAAATACGAAAGGGGATCCAAAAAACTTAAACAAAGCAACAAATTATAGGATAAAATAAATAACCCAACAAGCAGGAAGGCAACAAGGTCAAGTGGACATAAGGGCCAAAAGGCACCAAACAACAGAAACAACTCTGCAAAAAAAAAAACTAACTCCACCACCAACATAAGCTTAACATACCAAAAGGGGGGTCGAAAAGAAAACCTTAGCTTGGTAGAATAAACACCATTCACCCTGTTGAAACAAGGCAACCAAAAAACAAACCCCAACCACTTTAAGATCTTCAAACAACACTAGGGGAAAGGAACCAAACTCTAGAAACACCACAAGTCAAAGGGCATCCCAAAAGACTCCCCGAACAACCACCGACAAAGAGCAACCAAAGTCCAAGCACAAAATGCTCCCCCACAAAACTTGAAAGGGCACAAAGTACTAGGGAGATAGTAGCAAGCAACCACAGGCCACTAGAGACAACCCAAGAAGAGGAAATTGCGGAAGAAGAAACCAAATCTTGTGTAGCCCATGAACCAAAACACCACAAAATGAACCCATTTGAAAGACAAGAGACTCAGTGATTCCCAAGATAAGAAAATACCAACAACCCGAGCGAAAAACCTCTGCCTCGAGGATCCAAACCACCCTATAGAGGACCAAATGACATGGCGTAACCCATCATCATCGCCATCTTCATCTCCACGATCATCCGCTAGATTTCAAAGATGCCGCCTTTCTCTCCCTTTGCACCTCTCCCGCCATAGCCATTGTCATATGTGAACATAAAAATTGTATGGTATTAACGATATAAGCCTTTAGTTTTTGGTTCTACAGGAAAGAATCCCCACCATTTCACCAAAGGGTCTCTCCTTAACATCAATGTCAAATAGTCTCAATTGTTGATGTGGTAGGGAAAGACCTCGCGGGGTTTGAACCTTGGTTGTTGGCCCTACAGGAAAGAAGCCCCACCACTTCACCAAAGGGTCACCCCCAAAAAATTGTTTGGTATTAAGGGTATAAGCCTTTGGTTGTTGGATCTACAAGCAAGAAGTCCCACCATTTCACCAAAGGGTCTCTCCTTAACACCTAGGTCAAACAATCTCAATTGTTGACATGGTAGGGAAAGACCGCACCGGGTTTGAACCTTGGTTGCTGGCCCTACAAGAAAGAAGCCCCACCACTTCACCAAAGGGTCGCCCCCATATCTTAATTAATGTTAATATAGAAATAGATAATTTTTTCTTCATTATAGTTATTATAAGCAAAATTAGAAAACCTTCTTAATTATAAATTAAAAAAGAAATCTTCTTACTCACTAGATTGATTCTTAGATAGGTTTCTCAAAACAAAGTTGTTTCTAATTGATGAATTTAAACAAAGGTTAATAATTTTCTTACAAAGATAAAAAAAAAAGCCTTTATAGTTTTAAAAATTTGCATACCTTATTTCAAATTAAAAAGGGAATTTTGACAACTTATTATTTCAATTAAAGTTTTCTTAAAATGATAGGAAAGAAAAATTATTTACTTCTTAAAAAAGGAGTTTCTTATTGCAAAACCTTAACCCATTTTTACAACAAGATAAAAATAAAATAACTTTTTTTATTCTCACAAAAGGATAAAATCTTGGTTAGTTTTAAAAAAAATCATTTTTAGATTCTTTTAATTTGAAATGCAAAGGGAAAAAATTACTAGATAATATTAAGTATGACAAATATTAAAACTAAAAATAAAGGATAACTACTAAATAAACAAAGGAAAAGAATCTAAAGAAATTAAGAACTAGCATACATATATTAAATATTAATATATATAAAATATGTCAAGAGTTGTCCTTCTAAGGCGCCTATTTTCAATTAAAAACTTGATATAATGTGTGAGTTTTATGGAACTTGTGTTAGAGCTTCTCTTCTTAATTTATGACTTTTTGACAATATTAAATGACAACTTAAAAATATTTTAAAAGATAGATTCCTAAATTGATATCTTAGTACTTTCTATATACTTGATCATCATATTCGTGAATTTTAACATAAAATTATATATTTTATTTCTTTAGTGAGAACTTTTTTTAATATGTTAAAGAAATATGTTCCATCACAATGGTTTGATAGTGGGAATCTCAACATTATACATACATAATTGATTGACCATATTTCAAAATGTGTAAGAATGATAAGAACATCCATCAAAATATTATGAGATAAATCGTAATATATTTGAAATGAAATACATTTTGAGATCTCAAATATTTCAATAATAAAAAAAATCACCAAATTTGAATGTGGATAAACATGATATTTGACATGAATATGTTGCTTCAGGTTTGAAATAGGTTATATGGGTTTCAAAGACCATTTTGATAAAACAATAAATGTTTTAAAATCTCCTTTAATTAAGTAGGTATCTTGATGAATGCTTTAAAAAATGCTTTGTGCTTTTCTAGATATTTTATTAAAATCTACAACAAAGAGGCCTAAAAGCTTTTTGATGCCCGAGTTTGGAAGGAATCATAAGTCAATTTTGGGGTGGGTGTCACTTGTGTCCAATGAAATGTGAATGACAACATTTACATCTAACTTGGGACAGTCAATTTCTTATCTATGGTCATTGTGCCATTGTCCCACATGAACTTTCAAATTGAAGCATTTAGGTTGAGTAATGGGTGTCATTTCAATGTGGCTTGTAGGTCCATACCAAGCTAGGGAAATGTTTGTAGCACATAGGCTAGTGGACGACTGTGCCTTCATAATTTATAAGAAACAAAGTTTTCCCTTGCAACACTAATGTTGATGACGTGGACTGAAATATACTTGAGCATTAATCATGTTGAAGGTGTTCCCTCTATGAATGAGGCAACCTATAAAAGTGTATCGAGAACTATCTTGCATCCGTACCAATGCAAGACGATTAAACGAATCTCAGTCATTGTCATTTTTGCCCTTTTTTTACTATTTTTTGCCCTTTTTTGTTGCTTTCCCTGCCGCTATTGGTTTTTGCTCCTCTAAAATATTCCTTGTTAGTATTGACCTTTCACTTTGCTCCTCTAAAATATTCCTTGTTAGTATTGACCTTTCACTTCTCTGCAACTTGAAAATAAGGTTTGGATGAGGGTTATATGGTTTAATCATCTTGCATTGATATAGACACAAGATAATTGTCGCACGTACCCATTGCACACTAAGGTAAGAATGATAAGAATCATTTGATGCCAAGAAAATGTTAAAACATGCCATGATATGGGTAACGTGACAACAAAAAATCCAATCTGAACTAATAGCGACCATATATAATAGACATTAATGGAGCTTGTATCCTTTTATCTCTTTTCGTAAAGCTTATAGGCCCACCATTGAGATAAGAGCCAATAAACACAGAAGGTTCATTGTATAAAAGCTCGAAGAAGTTTAAGCTCATGCCCACGAAAGACAACACATGAAAGATTATCATGACATCCGATCTTCAAGGAAAATTTGTCTAACACCACCCTAAAATGAATTCGACTATGGTGATGCAAGATTCAAGAATAAATACTCAAACTAATTTAAAATCAAAGATATTAGAGTGGAATCTTATGAAAATACTACAAAAACATAATAGTAGCAATGCAAAAGGAAAACTAGGTTGCCACTCTATAGTTGATCTCAATGAACAACAGGTTGTGCCTCTCTATTTTTGAAACTCTTATAGGCCAGAATTTTATTAAAATCAGAAAAATGCAAACCGATCTCCCTATGCCTGCTACTTCAATATATTCATGATAAATGAAAGATGGATCTGAAAATATTGGGGTCTTCTTTCATTGGAGGGTTGTAGAAATCCTCAGCCCGACCCTGTTGCGAAGGTAAGCATAGATGATATTTCTTTATTGTAGAATTTATCACCTGTGTAAAGGCTCGTGAAGGAGCCAACCTCTTTTGCTAGAGGTCTTCAAGGATTGATGAGAAGAAAATTTAAATAAATTTGTGAAGAAAACAAATTTAAAACTGCTTTAAAATC
>VDFB02094450.1:0-14795 GCA_007258455.2 Sequoia sempervirens
CCACAAAACCCCCATTTGGATGCACAACCAAGAAGCCCTATTTTTCCAAAATTTATCACACCCCAAATTTGTAAACAACCCATCATACCAACAAACCCAAAACCCTCAAATCTGCAACAAAACACCTATAAAACCCTCATATCTTTCCATTGTCTATCATTTTCTCATGCAACCTAGGGTTATCCAATCCATAGCCAAAGTTTTGATACCACTTGTAAGGAAAACTTGCAGCCATATAGTGACAATTTCCACATAACCCAAATCTAAAAACATGTAAATAAATACTCAATATCAACATGCAAGAGAATAGACAACATACCCATGAAAGATGACACAAGCTATACCCTAGGAAAAGCCTCAAGAGGGAAAAACCTAGCCTCCAAAGACAACCACACTCCATGTATTATTCAACAATGAAAAACCATTACAATACATCTTCAAAGACTCCATGAACACTTCTGAAGCACAAGCTATCCATGCATTCCATATGACCAAGCATGAATCCACACATCCCATGCCATGCTTCAAACCCTCACACATGCACAAGCTCAACCTGCTAACCTGCAACAAACTCTCCAACCCTAGACAACTACCCTTTTGGTTTCTTTTATAGAAACAAGCTCCCACAAAACCACCAAATGATATTACATAAACCATGTGCCCAAAACCGTGAACTTACAATATCATGTGACCCCACATTGAATATTGGGTACTTTATTATATTTTATTATTCCCCAATATTAAATAATTACATTTTATAATTATGTCCCAATGTTACATACAACATAAAGAGGCCCCAACATTATAACTCCTAGTGATGCATGTCCATCTAGGTACCCCTAGGTGCACCACACACATAATAATAAATTAAACATTATAATCATTATGCAAGGTGCACAACACATAATTTTAACAAAAAGCATAGTCATTTGACCATTTCAAATCTCTTTTTCCAAGTTAGCATACCCTTCAATCCCATTAGTAGTGATGACCTTGACATGTTAGATGAGGTCCTTGAGGATTTCATCTCACAAGGATCATCCACTAAGGCTTAAAGAGATTTTAACTTAATCAAACCTCAACTTATCCTTTATTCACCCTCACACCAACCTCAAGTTCAAAACAAGCTTGTGCTTTCCTTAGAACTAACTAAAAAGAAACCATTAGCTCCAGGAGATATCTTGAACTTTACACGGAAACTTGATAGTAACATTGTTTTACAACAACTGAGTTACAACACCATTGCTCACACACACAATACAAGGAATAATAGACAACAAAAATCCACTCCCATTTCATTACCATTAACTCAACCTATCTTTCCTAGTGCTCCTCGCTTTCCTTCACATAATGGAAAGGATCATGATCTTGTTGAACAACTTAAGAATACTCCTACTAAGATATCCTTATGGAATCTTATTCAAGCCTCACCTAACTACAATAGTATTCTTCAAACATCCTTACAACAAATTTAGGTTCCTCCTAATAAAGTCCAAATGAACTAGAATCAATATTTCAAGGAATGAATATGGTTAATATAGACATTATTTTTCACCAAAGGTAGTTACCTTCCTTGGAAGTTCAAAAAAAACATGAAGTCTTCATGATAATAGGCCTTGTTAATAAGATCAGGATAAATAGAAACCTTTTTGATAATGGCTTGACCCTTAATGTGCGTAGTGCAAACCTCTTGGATAAGTGTTGATCAACAAACCTTGAGCCTCTCTGACAATCTTATAGGAAATTTAGCAAGTGGGGGACCAATTTGTGCATCACTAAAAAACCTCTAGGATTTTTATAGAAATCCAAATCTTTTTTATGTTGGGAGAAAAAGGTAGAAAGAAATGTGAATAAAACATGAAATTGGTGATTTTCCAAATCTTTTACAACATTGAAAACCTCAAATTATTTCCTATGAATGATATAATTGACACAAAATGCCACAGACCCTTCATTGTTTGGAAGAGAACAAGCAACAAAGGCTAAATAAAAGCATAGTGTAGTCTTTCAAATCTCCCCAGGGGAAGCACCCATTAAGGTTTGATCAGACATAAGAAAACTCTAAAAGTTAATAGAAAAGTCTAGAAAATTATAGAAGCCCTTTCTCCCTTTATGACATAATACAAAAAATTATAACCTTTATAGAAAATGGAAAACTTCAATAGACATAATTCAATTTCCGAAAGTTATCATTCAATATAGAAGCTTAACAACATACAAATTAGCTACCCGAACTATTAAAATGAGCTTAACACAATGTTTTTAATCATGAATGAAAACATAAAGAAGAAATTTGACAAAGGCCTTAACATGCACAGTTTCAAAGATTTCTTCTAAATAGATTGAACTTCAATATTAAATGAACTAAAAAATAAAGGTCGAATGCCAATCTGATGATAGTTTGAGTTAAAATATAAGATGCCAGAGAATAGCAGTATTCTATAAAAATTTCTACTTTTGAAAACATAAAAACTCCCTACTAGATCTATCTGCTTCGAAAAGGTTTTTGAAGTAACTTTTTTCTAACTAAAAAAACTCCTTTTACTTATGCTACCAACCCCTATTTTTAACTGGAAGAAGAGAACACCACCACCAACATTCCAAAAGTAGAAACTCCCAAGTGCCTACACCTAATATCCTATGATCTCATCTTAGATCTTGATCAGATTGCAAAAATATTTTCTCATTATGTCCCAAATATTTTATTAATGGCTTGGATATTTAGCAAAGATTGCAATAAGAAAAATCAGATTCTAACATAGCTTGGAAAAAATCTGATTGATCATTCATATAGATTGATGGAACTGACTTGAAAGTTCCACCCTAAAGACAAGACACCCACTGCATTCTGATAAAATTTTCCTAAAGAGATCATTCCACAAAACACAAACTTCCTAAACAAATAGATGGCGTCTTGAGTGGGAAAGCAATCTCAAATTTATGAGAATGGCTTTGAAGAAAATCCCTGCCAAAAATACATGTGTGGTTCATGCCCAAAAGGAAAGTGATATACAAAAGCCGTGCAGCCACCACGTGGCACATTGTGTGCCTTTTGGAGCAGTCTTCTCTTCATTAAGTGTGGAATTCTCTCGAAGTTGAAAAAGGTAAAAGTCAAAAACCAAAAAGATTAAAAAGAAAAAAATTCTTTACAGTTCTAGCAACTCACAGGGGCCTTCACTTGCGAAGGTGTGAACCTAAAGCTCTGGAAACTCTTGGAGTTTGAGGAAGGTGGAGTGTTGTACTTCCAAATCAAAATTAGTGAGCTAGATGATAGTGCAGAGAATCTCATATGCTTGATCCAACTCAAAAACTTCTTTAAAAGAAACACCTCCCCATCTGTATGAAACAACCCCAATATGGTAATAGATTTGAGAAAGGGGAAGAATCTCCTAGATTTCATCAACAGTGGGCGATGGGCTTATGCTTGGGAGTTATGTAAAAATCTAGACCTTATGTCATATTGCATCTATTATCTACTTGATTGATAGCATTCCTCCATCTAGTGAAAAAAGGGCAGGCAATCTGAAATCAATCAGAACATTGAAATCCTTTTCGATCTCATTGACCTTTCTATTCAACACTGCTTGGTATTCTTTTTCTTTTTGTTGTGACCTTATAGCAATTGAAAAATTCACTTTCTTTCATTGAGGCGACCCTCTAATCAAAAATTTATGTGCCTCCTAAAGCTTCTTCAATTATTTCTTTTCATAACCTAGAAATCAAGTTTTCTAATTCTCCAACCTTAGGAGCATAAATTTGCAGAGTTTGGTCAGCCATGGGCCAACCTTCTTGTCTAATTCCTAAGCATCCCTTAGAAACTACAAGACTAGCTTTAGAGCAACAACTGCAACTATGATGCTTTCCCAATGTGTGGATATCAGTCTTTTCAAATTTAGGAGGATCTCAGATCCTTGCACAACAACCAACTCCTAATGGAATTGAGATTCCCTTACCTTCATATTCTCCTCCATCTAGTTCTTCTCCTAGAGGGTGTTTTTTAGTTCAAACTTCAACCTTCAGACCTCTTGGTCATGAGTCTGTAGAATGGACTTGATCTCCTACTTTTCTTTCTTTTCCCTCTCTATTTCTGCTTAGGCCTTTCTTAGATTGTCAGAAGCTTGAGATTGGACACTATCCAATTCTTCCTGCATGTTTTCCTAGATACAACATTTTGTATTTGTTTGACATTTAGCAAAAAGGCTCAACCCTTAACTTTTCTACCTTGGCATAAAGCTGACCCTATTGATTTTGGGCCTCCTTGAGAAACTTAGTTGCTTCTCCCTACTGATCGACTATTTACCTTACATGATCCATTTCCACCTTTCTATCTTTGATTTCTATCTATAGCCTATTCATAGTGTCCTTTACATTTACCAGCTCAGCTTCATGCTTCTTTAATTTCTTATCTAGCTTCTCATAATCAGTATAGACCACTTTCTTGGTGGCCTTAGCCAGAACCACCTTGTCATGTGGGTGAGTTTCACTTAGATCCAGGCCCATAGATTTGATGTTGTAATCTTCCATTTGCATTTCTCCCTCTGGCTTGGATACTAGCAACCTCATGGTAGCAATCAACAAGGAATTCCACTAACAAGCCTCAATCTTCTTAGTAGTTGGTTCTGCTAAATTTTTTTATCTATGGTTTCTATTTTCTAGCCTTTCAGGCCAGCTTTGTTACATCAAAATAACCTCATAGAATCTCTTGGGTGTCAATGCTTTATGCAGTAATGGAAGTACCCAGAGGGAGACTGAATAGTGTGACAGAATGAGAAGCCTTGATTGTATGGGACTGCAGAGAGTTGAAGGGGAGTGTAATCATAGAAAACAATGGGATAACATAGAGGAACTGTAGAGGGGGAACACCCATCAAAGTGAAAGGGGAAGTGAGTCAAAAAAGTGACATTTTCCCAAAAATAGAAGGATTCGGTGAAATTTCCAACATGGATGCTTTAGCTTTCTTAGTGGGGGCCCTTGATAGGGTGATTAAAGAATCAATCATGGCTGATGCAGATGATGCTCACTCAACACACGAGGTTACCTCATGGGGATCATTGTTGAATATTGTCGAGGGTTCATTTAGAATGAAAAGATCAGAATCCATGGATGGAGGACTCTTCTCTAGAGACAAGGGTGGAGGAACGACCAAAGATGCAGAGGCAGAAAGAAGAGGGGGAGAAAAACTTACTTGGGCCACAAAATCCAAATATCTTAGTAGAGCAGACTCCAATTCTTCCTCTCCTTTGGCTAGTGCATTGGGTCCACCTAGCTACTAGAATTGTTTCCTTTTTGTATGAGTGGAACCTATAGATTCAGATCCCTTGGTGACCAATCCTATCGAAACTTGGCATTTTGTAGCCACAACAAACCTCTTTTGGGATCATTGGTTCCTCTTTCCCTTTTCTTTGGTGCTGATAGAGGGTGTGACCTATAAGTCCTTCCATTTTGACCCCTTTCCTTTGTTGATCTCTTGAGGCTGGGAAGTGTAGAGTGAAATCTCTCCTTATTCAATCTCTTGGTTGATCTCAAGATTACTATACTTAGTGTCAACATCTTTGCCATAAATTTCATCAAACTTTTCATCATGTGGCTGGACCTCCCTATACATGGCATTGAGGCTCTTCATTTCCTATCGCAACCTCCAAAAATCCACCCTCTTTCTCTCCAACCATCCTAGATGCTTCAATTATGTACTTAGAGGCTTGCCCATTAGATGGCTCAGATGGTACTCTATCATCTTGACATAAAATTCAAGCCATGGTGGCCAATTAAATGGTATGTAGGATAACTTGATGTACAATTTTGGCCTTTCTATGGCTGGGTTATTCCTTGATTCAAAATAATCCTAACCCTCATGCTTTATAGTTGGGAGGTTCCTTATTAGGTTGTAGCTCCATGCGTCACAAATGAGAACCGGGCTCAAGTGCGCAAATTTGTTCATAAGTACCTACCATCCCTTCCTTTTTATTAGTGTTACCTAGATGTTTATAATGGTGAGGGGAGTCAGCTAAATCCCTATCTTGTTCCTTCTGATGCTATAAACATTTTCAACAATAGTTACCTGACATAATGCATGCTTCTCAAGCAAAAACTCTATCCGTTACAAATTTAGGGAGCTAGAAAGGCTCCTTGATGAAACCATAAAATTTTATGAATGTGAAGTCAACTCCTAGAAAATAATCCACTGGGGTTTGCAAGGTCTTTATCGATTGCAAGACTTCAAGAGAGAAATGCACTAGAGGGTGTGGGACAAGTCTACAAGCAATGACCTCAGAAAAATTTGTCAAATGAGAAATCTATATTGTCACAATAGAAAAGATGTTTAGACTAAAAAATATATATTCATCTAAACAACCTGAATGATGATGAATTGGTAATGCAAACTATAAAGGATGCTTAGAATAACCAATCTATATTATTGTAATCTATCGCATACCTCTCTGAAAGGATCAGAGTTGACTATTGTTGCAACTGGTCCATGATCAATCATGTCAAAAATATCAAAAATGTTGTCAAATGATAATCTATATTGTCACAATAGAAAAGATGCTTAGACTAATAGATCTATAATAATCTAAACACCCTGAATGATGATGAGTTGGTAATGCAAACTATAAAAGATGCTTAGAATAACCAATCTATATTATTCTAAATGACCTAATTGATGATGAGATGGTAATGTAAGCAGTAAAAGATTTCTAGAATAACCAATCTATATTATTATAATTTGTGGCATACCTCTCTGAAAGGATCAGATCTTCCTATTGTTGCAACAAGTCCATGATCAATTGTGCCAAAAATATCTCAAAAGTTATCAAATGATAAATCTATATTTTCACAATAGAAAAGATGCTTAGATTAACAAGTCTATATTAATCTAAACAGCCTGAATGATGATGAATTAGTAATACAAACTATAAAAGATGCTTAGAATAACCAATCTATATTATTCTAAATGACCTAATTGATGATGAGATGGTAGTGCAAACTATAAAAGATGTTTTGAATAACCAATCTATATTATTGTAATTTGTCACATACCTCTTCAAAAATATCAAAGCTAACTATTGTTGTAGTGGGTACATGATCAATTGTGCCAAAAATATCACAAAATTACATACCAAATATCACTATTAAAGACACCTATATTGCAATAGTATGCAAAATATCAGTATTAAATAAAGAACACTAATGAACTTAAGCATAATGAACCTAAGCATTGTACCTTCCATTCTTGAATATGATATTCAAGTGTGCTTGAAGGGTCATCTCTTTGCTTAAGAGTATCCAATATTTCTTCATGATCAACATTACTAAGTGTCCATAGTTGTTTTGTCTTTGGTTTGGCATGATGTTTCAAAAACATAACATTTGTTGCTATAACAAGGTGCAAATACATGAGAATGGTTTTTTTTTCCTCGTAGTCTTCAAATGTAGGTATGCCATTCTTTCTAATCATGTATTTTTGCAACCAAGTTCCTAAAACCACAACTAAACCTATAGGATACACGAACCCATCATCAACTTCCATTAGTTGTGTTAGCTTATGCTTTAACTGCACAAATCAAGCCAACCACTAGTCTGATCTCTCTTCATTCCCCTCCAGAGCAACAACTGCAAAAACATGTCCTAGTTGTAGTAGATCTGAAAGTCTATCATAATCAATTGAACTTTCAATTGTGTCATTTGTCATGGATATAGTTTGAGATAAAGGAGTTAGATATTGTGGAACCCATGTATCCACCCACTCGTACTGAATACAACTCTAAAAAAAACAAGCCAACTCTCATGTCCAAATGGTCTATGTGCTTACATATGAACTTTGAAATGAATGCATCTTTGAAGAATTTTTGATTATATGACAATCAAATCTACCTCCCACTGTACCCTCCTCAACCAACAAAAAGAATCTATGCACTATTGAATCAAGTGTCCCTTCCTATGACAATGTTGAACTATACCAATCAACAATAGAATGTCCATCACTAAATTTTTCTCCTGAAATCTTCAATTTCTCTTTAACTAGAGTTATATTTACACATGCACCTATTTCATCATGCTCCCCTTTCCCATGACCAACTTAAAAAAAATTCCAAATGTGAGGTACACCTCTCTCTACATGCATTCTACTCAACCAATAAAAGATATAAGCATTCTTGAATAGACCTGTGTAGTTATCTGACCAAATGAGATGTCAGTCCAGTGCTATATCATGCTCCTGCAAGAACTCAAAAAAAATCTCGAAACAATGTTGAACATACTCGGATGAATGAGATCTATCATTGAACTCATATAAAAATGACACTCTCTAATTATCTTTCAATCCTCCTCTGTACTATCAGGTGCGTGTATAAATGCTATGTGGACAAAAATAGAAATCTAAATGGAATTGTAATATTGAGATTGTACCTTGTTTTGTGGTTGCAATGTGTAGTTTTCTACAAAATCAACCACTAATATAATAGTGTCAATCAGAAAAGAGTCCTTAAACATCCTGAATTGTTGATCCAACCACTGAGACCTATGACTATGCCTTGCATACTTGTAGAAAAGATTGTCCTTAAAATCTGAAATAAAATTAGCAACACTGCATTCTTTTGTAACCAACTCACATCTAGAACCTTCACCTCCACTCTGCAAAGTATATTTGACTATCTCATATCTTTTTTCTCAAAAATCTTATTTTCGAATTCATGTTTGGAACCCTGATGAAAACATTGAACAAACTTTGACAAGCAACCACATTGTGAGCACTTCACATTTAGACAATCATTTCTATAGAAAAAGAAACCATCATCTCTAGAACATAAAAATATATCTATCAAGTCCCTTAATGATTTTGAAAGATGCATTGCACCACACTCCTGCAACATTTCATTAGTATGCAAAGTAGAATGGATATAGCATAATAGTTCATGGTACATTGAAAAATCCACATGGTATTTGTATCAATAAGTATTATTAGTATTAAGAGGTTCACAATAAAATGGCTTCAAACCTTCAAAATTCTTTTGTAATATTCCCATATTTGGATGTGTTTTGAATAAATTTCTTGAACAACATTGGTTGACTTCATTCCAAGAAATGTTTAGCATGCAGTTTATAGTCTTGATTTCCAATTCTTAACTTTAAAACATCCTTTGCATTGGGTGATACTCTAGAGTTATCATGCCAAAATTGTTGAATTACCTGCTTTACATTATCGGTTAGCTTCTTATCAACATGTGGAAGCCTCCCAGCAAAAGCCCATGTATCATTTTGAAGAAGATCATCTATTCTTTCTCTTCTTGCAAGTGCTCTACCCAAAGTTTTATGATTTATGTCAAAATCAATACAAGTTTGTTTCATAAATTGAGAATTTTTCAATTGATGGCTTACTGGGGTGGTTGTAATGACTCTCCAAGCAACTCTCTTATATTTTTCCTTGTTATTTTTTCCAATAGACTTGAGAGCATTAAAAAGAATTTTGACAATAATAGATTTTTTTCAATCTTCTTGTTCACACGAATCTTCAATTTATCTATCAAATGTCTCATCTTTTGCATCTTTAGCAATTGCACAAAAAAATGGCATTGACCAGTCAATGTCTTATCACTAAAATATTGGTTGAAAATTCTTGTAGCCCACAACCAAATAGTTTGTGTTGACCTTTTGCATTCAAAATTTCTTATAATGTTCCCATCAATTTCAAAAAACCATTTAGGGGTTCTCAAAGGTCTTAAATTTGGAATACTCCTTTCTTCCACACAAGGTTCTTCATTTCTCATGTAATCTGGTGAAACATAATTTATACTTGGTTCAATATTATGTTCAACATCTTCAGTTCCAACATTTTCACCTTGAACATTTTCAATATCAATTTGAATAATTTCATTCCCAAGTTCAATATCATGTTCAACATCTTCAATTCCAACATTTTCACCTTGAACATTTTCATTATCAGTTTCAATATTTTCATTCCCAATTTGAATATCATGTTCAACATCTTCAATTCCAACATTTTCACATCAAAAATTTTCAATATCAATTTGAACATTTTCATTCCCAATTTCAATATCATGTTCAACATTTTCACCTTGAACATATTCAATTTCCTCTTCACTTGAAAGACCATAGGGCTCAAATTCACCAATATTTAACATACCTTGTCTTCTCTTCTGATGACCTTCTCTATCTCTTTGTCTATATGCTTCAATTTTTTCTTTTGTAAGATTTCTCTTGCATTTTTTCTTCCAATGACTATTGCTCTCCATTACACCTCATAAAAGATGCTAAAAAATCATTGCTTGTGAAAAATTTGAGTAGAAAATGCTCCAAAAAGTTGATCTTTGTCTTTTCCTATTTGAAACCGCATGTTTGTTGCATGCAAATCCTACAAACAGAATGTAGGCTCCATTGGGATGCACAAAATGACCCACATGGAGTTTTTATATGGCCCACAAATCTAATACTAGATAAAATATTATATCTAATTTGAAAAATAAAATAAAATATTTTGTAAGGACATGATTTTAGTGCTACAAATTGAATATCTGATTTGGGCACACATAGACCTAAGAGTAATTAGAAGGTGGAAGGTGGGAGAGAGAGAGAGTAGAGGGTAGAGGGAAAGGGAGAATAAAAGTCGACATCGAAAAAGTCGGAAAAGATCAGGACCGAATCGGAAAAGTCGAAACAAAAAAAGATCAAAGATCCAGAAACAAAGTCGAAATCGAAGAAAAATCGATATCGCCAATCATAAATCTCTCCATCAACATCATCGGCGGCAATTCTCAGGCTCATCGGCACCAGCATCCCATCAGTTGGATCGATAATCTTTCTCGATCAAATCATAAGTTTTACCTTTGGATAATAAAAGTATTAGATAGTTTAGCGGTTTGGTGGATGCCAGTTGGGTGAACCACGTTAAAATTTTGTGTTATGATTTATCCTATGTGTGTTTTAGTTTATCTATTTATTAATTACATCTGCATTTAATTGTTAGATATCTTCCTTTCTAACCCTAACAAGTGGTATTAGAGCAGTTTGTTTTTTGATTATCGTCTATAGGAAGGTCTCACAGTTGAGTGGGAGCAATGGCAGATAAGGGTAAGAAGGTAAAGAAGTTTAATGGGTAGAACTCTCAGTTATGGAAGATGCAGATGGAGGACTATCTCTATCAGAAGGATTTATGGCAGCCATTGGAAGGGAAAACCAAGAAACCCACAGCAATGTCTGATGAGAACTGGGAGATTTTGGATAGAAAGGCTCTTGGTAGTATTCATTTATACCTGGAACAATCGGTGGCATTCAATATTACAAAAGCAAAAACAACTCAAGAGTTGATGGAAACCCTGGTGAAGTTATATGAAAAGCCTTCCGCTTCAAATAAGGTATTTCTTATGAAGTGTTTATTTAATATGAAAATGGTAGAAGGTGGGTCAGTTACTTATCATTTAAAGTGTTTAATATGGTCACCAGTCAATTAACTTCTATAAAAGTAAAATTTCATCAAGAAGTTAGGGCTCTTTTGATTCTATGTTCTTTGCCTGAAAGTTGGAATATCTTGGTAATGGTTGTTAGAAATTCTATTTCTGGTTCGAATACATTGAAATTTGATGATGTTGTTGGTGTTATTTTGAGTGAGGAAATTCATAGGAAAAACTCCGGTGGAACATCCACATCAGGCAATGTTTTGAATGCAGAAAGCAGGGGCAGAACAAAGGAGAGAGGAAACAATTCTGGAAATCATGGGAAGTCATGAGGAAAATCAAAGGACAAAAGGTCCCAATCTAGAGATAAGAGGGATTGTTGGTACTATGGTAAGCTAGGTCATTTGAAGAAAGATTGTTGGTCTTAAAAAAATAAAGAAGAATTCAAAAAGGAAGGACATAAAGAGGAAAATGTGGTAAGTAATAAATCTAATGAGGATGCTTTGATTCTTTCCCTTGATAATGCTGATGATTCTTGGGTGTTAGATTAAGGGGCTTCATTTCATGCTACCCCCCATAGAAGTTATTTTCTTGATTATGTCCAAGGGGATTTTTGGCTGGTTTATTTAGGAGATAACGAACCCTGTCAGATTGTTCGAAAGGGAAGAATCAAGATTAAGTTGCAGAATGAGAATCATTGGCTACTACATGAGGTAAGGCATGTTCCAAAGTTAAGCAAAAATTTAATTTTAGTAGGGCAACTAGATGATGAAGGTTGTGTTTTTACATTTAGTGATAAAAATTGGAAGGTCACAAAAGGGTGCCTTGGTGGTAGCAAAAGGTGTGAAACTAGGCACCTTATATCTTTGTATAGGTCATAATGTTCCTTCTACTTTAATTGTTACAGAAAAATATCAATGTTCAGGAACAGTTGCTGCAGTTCAGTAGGTAGAAGATCATATAGTTGCTGTAGACTCTAAATCAGTACTATGGTATAATAGACTTGGGCATATGAGTGCAAAAGGTATGAAAGTACTTCATTTAAATAATGTTTTACTAGGTCTAAAATGTGTTAATATGGATTTATTGAAAGTTGTGTGTATGGAAAACAAAAAAGTAGGATTTTTCTCAAGATGGGGAAGCAAAGATGGGAAATTGGAGCTTGTGCATACAGATGTATGGGGACCAGCTTAGGTATCTTCTCTCGGTGGCTCTCTGTTTTATGTTACATTCATTGATGATGCAACTAGGAAGGTATGGATTTATTTCCTTAGGCAGAAATCTGATGTATTTGAAACTTTTAAAAAATTGAGAAGCTTGGTTGAGAATGAGATGGGTAAAATGATAAAATATCTCAGATTTAATAATGGTGGTGAGTATTGCAGCAAAGAGTTTGAATATTATTGTTCCTCTAATTGTATTCGTAGGTAGAAAACAGTTCTAAGGACTCCACAGAAAAATGGAGTGGTTGAGGACATGAATAGAACAATAATGGAGCATGCATAGACTATGAGATTGCATGTTGGGCTGCCTTTAAAAATGCACGGGCAGAGACTGTAAACACTATTGTTTATTTAATTAATAGAGGTCCCTCTAATCCTTTGGGTTGTGGTATTTTAGAGGAAGCATGGACAGGTAAGAAGGTGAATTATTCTTTTCTCACAACCTTTGGTTGTGAAGCATTTGCACATGTAGATTCAAAAAATAGAACCAAGGTTGATGCAAAATCAAAGAAATGTGTATTTGTTGGATATGACATTGATATGAATTTTGGTTATGGAAGCTTTAAGATTTTTTGAAATCAAAAATTGTGAGAAGTAGGGATCTCATATTCAATGAGAAAGTGTTGTACAAAGATGCAGTATACAGCATGAGAAGAAATAAAATGATTATGCAGTGTTGGATGATATTCCAAATAATGATGTTTCAATGATTCCTTATGCTAGGTAACAACAACAATAACAAATACCACAAACTCCTGTTAGATGATCTTCAAGGATAAGTAGACCTCTAGAAAGATTCTCTCCCTCTTTATATACTATTTTGTTAACTGATGCTGGTGATCCAGAATATTATGATGAAGCTATGCAGGTGGATACCAAGGTTCAGTGGGAGCATGGAATGGAAAAAGAAATGGACTCCTTGCTGAAAAACCAGACTTAGGAATTATGGAAGTTACCTACAGGTAAATAGGCTTTACCAAATAAATAGGTTTATAGGCTAAAAGAGGACGATGGAGGTAAGAAAAGATTTAAAGCTAGATTAGTTGTAAAAGGATTTGCATAGAAAAAGGGTATTGATTTTGATGAGACTTTTTCTCTAGTTGTTAAAGTGACTTCTATTCGTATTGTTTTAAGCATTGTGGTTGCTGAAGATTTGCATTTAGAATAGCTTGATGTTAAGAAAACCTTTCTCCATGGTGATTTTGGAAGAGGAAATATATATGGACCAACCACAAGGATTTGAGGTCAAAGGTAAGGAGAAACTAGTGTACAAATTGAAGAAAAGTTTATATGGCTTGAAGCAAGCACCTCGGCAATGGTACTTGAAATTTGATAGTTTTATGGTTCAGTAAGGTTATAATCAGTGTAATTCTGACCATTGCGTTTACTTTAAGAGGTTGGATAATGATAGCTACATTATTTTATGTTTATATGTTGATGACATGCCTATAGCAGGGTCTAACATGGATCACATAAGTGAGCTAAAACAATAGTTAGCAAAATATTTTGCTATGAAGGATTTGGGGGTGGTCACGCCCACAAAAGGATATAAAAGTCACAGTAAAACTAAACCTGGGAATTGGACATTCCAATAGGTGACTAACATCTTCTCATGGTTGTTCATTTACTTTATCCAACTAGGGAACATATACTTGAAATGGAGCAGCATGGTATGTGCACTAAGAACTAGTTTCTAGTCACCATCTATAGAAAAAAAATACTTAATAGTAATGCAATGTGAAGCTTTTTAACTCAAACACAACTCGGCTAAAATAGAAATCATAGTAGCTATTATTAAAGGACAAACTATGAACTAGCTTTATGCTGCAGGAACAGACACAGGGATGGATTCCTAATGCTACAGGAACAATACAAAGCTGAGTTTGCGTTGAAATCTATAGAAATAGATTCTAACTAGTAATCAACATGAAATGAATAATTAATTACAACTTACTATAGAATACTTACTAAGTGGGCCACCTTAGCAAGCATCAACTAGATTACACAAGAAGTTGACTCAAAGCTTCATCGAATTTTATTCATACTCAGAATCAGGATACATCAATTACTCTGTTTGAAAATAAAACTTAACACAAAAATATATTACTTATTCAACTTAATTTTAACACATACTGTTTCATCCTCATTCACTCACGGAGGAGGA
>VDFB02094451.1:0-21238 GCA_007258455.2 Sequoia sempervirens
TAATTTGAATAAAATTAAAATTAAAATTATAAGTAATAATTCAATATTATAAATATTATGTGTGCAAATTTAATTAAAAAATTAAATTAAATAAAGGGATAAGATTTTCTCTATATGGAAAAAGGAAAGTAAAGCAATTAAAAGGAAAAATAAAAATAAAATAAAAATAAAAAGCTTGAGCATGCATTGGATGCTTTGTAACTGATTTGTACTATTTTCCCTCTTACCTTGTACGATTTTGGCATGCATCGAACTGGCTTTGGGGAAAGCCAGCAACTAATGTAACAGGTGGATAGTGATATAAGGGGGGAGCTGGAGGGAATGAAAGGAGTTGCAGATTCATTGAAAACAGGGGATCATGCCACGATTTTGCTTGTTACCATCCCGCTTCAATGCATATGGGGAAAGATTCATTGGAAATATATCGATACACAGAGAAGTTATTGACACAAGAATGGGAATTCAGAGAGAGAGGAGATCATGAGAATAAAAGATTGTAAGAAAAACAAATGCAAGTGGGAGAGGGGGTAAAATTCCTTTCGATGACTAATATTCATCTGTTAAGCTAGGTCGGCGTGTTGGTGATGGAGAGAAAGAGGATGTGCACCGGGGAAAAACTACATAGGAATATGTGGAGAGAGCAATGGCCAGGTAAAATACTCACACCTACTAAATGCATTTTCTTTGAAGTTCTAAAGCTCATCCAACAAGTCCATTATGTGCATATCTTGCAATCATTGCATTCCTATTGACCCCATTTCTTTGAGGCGTTATGCCAAGAAGTTCACGTGCCTGATCTATGCCCCCCCCCACTTTTGACATTCATGTCTACCAAAGCATTGTGAAATCACCCATTTCATCTTAGGTAAGCCAGACGTTGGCGTTAGGTTGAGGAATCTAGCCTTTTACCAGTCAATTGCATTTTATTGAAAAGTTCTAAAGCCTTTTCAGCAAACCATTTGTTGCATAATCTGCAATCATAAGCAGTCCATGAAACCACATTTTCTTGAGGCATTCTATCAAACAAATTGCATGCCTCAGTCCACATTTTGCATATGCATCTACCAGTGCAGCTGCAACGATGTCTTCCAAGATTCATCTGCACTTTCTCCATTGATGGACGTTCATACCCTGTTGCTAAGCTTCCATTTTGGCGTAGGCAGAAGGGATGCTGGGAAAGGTGTGGAATTTGGCTTTACACCTGCCAACTGCATTTGCTTGAAATTTTATAAAGCCTTCTTAACAAATCCGTTTTGTGTATACCCTATAATTATTGCATCCCATGAGACCTCATCTCTGAGGCATTCTGCCAAATAACTCGCGTGCCTTGTCTATGTATCCTTATTTTTTCCTTCATATATGCCAGGGAAGTTGTAACTTCAGTAACCTCTATCCTTTTTGCTTTGATGCATGTCGTATCTTGTTCCAAAGCACCCATTCTAGCATAGGTGGGCAGGATGCAGTGAAAGTTAAGTTTGGTTTTATACCTGTAAATTGCATTGTCTTGAAAATATCCAAAGCCCTTTCATTATATCCATTGTGTGCATAACCTGAAAGCAATGGAGTCCCTGTGATCACTTTCTTTTTCCTTGAGCCATTATTTCAAGCAGTTCACGTGCCTTGTTTATGCTTCCCCATTTCTGATTTCATTGACAGCCTGTCACAGCCACGCACTTGAACATAATAGGAAGTTTAAAGATTTAAATAATCTATCTAATTTCATTGGCAACCTGTCATAGCCACGCACTTGAACATTATAGGAAGTTTAAAGGTTTAAATAATCTCTTTGATTTCTTTGTCAACCTGTCTCAGCCGTGAGCTTGAGCATAATAGGAAGTTTTAAGGTTTAAGTAATCTCTCTGATTTCATTGTCAACCTGTCTCTATCGTCTGCATTTGCCAACCCAATTTCTTCTTTATCTTGCATAGATCTCCTATTTTCACTAGTTGTCTTTCCTTTCATGTACTATAAGTATGATGTTTATTTAGCTTGAGTATATGGGCATGCAGGATCATGGTATGCCAAATAGGCTCCTTAAGGGCAAAAATTCAAAAAATCGTTGTTAGCAACTTGGACGTGAAATATTTTAAATAGTTACCTATATTATTTCAAAATATGTAAGAATAGAATTGTAGAAATTAAATTCCTAGTTTCTAAAATACTAGGCTTATTTAAAAATAAATAAAATCTATTTGGTGAAAATTTGAAATTTCAATGCAGTAGTACTTAAATTTCAGGGAAAAAATAAGAAGTAGGTGTCTGTCTGACCATCCTAACCATAATAAAATGATAATATTTTTTTGTAAGATTTTATATATAAGTAGAGGACTCATGTCCGTGATGTGATGATATTTTGTAATTTTTTCTGCAATACTAATTATGAATTTTATTACAACTTTAGAAAATATAAAACTCATCCTGTCGACCACCTTTAACTTAGTCAAAAATTCATGAAATTTAATTTTTCTTTTAATCCCATAGTATGTAAAAGCATAGAATGTGACGATGTTTTGGATTCAAAAATATGATACCGCTTTTGAAAGTTATAGATGTTTTTCAATCACTTATCGATCAGATTCTTTAGTCATAATTCTAATAGAAAATGAATAATACTATTTATTAAATTCAAATTGGAATCATCATAATTTATATTTTTGAAAGATGAGAATCTCCTCTAAAAACCCTTTTTCGCTTCATTAATTTTGGTGAAAAAAGTTGCCACCACATACCCTACAAATATTGCCAATTTTTACATGATCCCACAAGACATACCCATATCTAAGAATGTGTATGTGCTTTAAAATCTTAAGTTTTAATCTTGTATTGATAGCCATACGATACAATCCATATTTTCTCTTTTGTTGTAATCAATATAGTATGACAGAATATGCACGTAAAAACCTTTTTTATTTTAAAAGCTATATTCTATTTAAAATATATATATGAGCAGGTACATGCATAAATATATAGTGGATTTTAGAAAGAATATATCTACCTTGTGAGTTATTTGATAACGTCCTTTAGTATTTTGGAGATTTAATTAAAAGAATGACAAAGAAATGGAATTGATATATAATAGAGTTATATATGAACTAGCATACTCTTGAACTCTCTTGAAACAAAGAGTTAGATTGTCAACATGAACTTGTGCTTATAAGACAAAGTGCGTCCATTGATATAGTAATAGAATAATGGGTGAAATAAATGATCTACTTACTTCTATAGATAATTAGAAGAAGAATTACATGAACAACTCAATTCTTGTTAGAAGGGTATTCGTTTTCATTTAGAATATCCTTATAAATTCTTGATAGTGAGTAATGTATTCATTATAAGACCATAGAATGATAGACAAGATTAAATCGAAACCCTTTTTAAATGGTAATTTAACATATTGTTATAAGTTAAATATAGCATAAAGACTAAGAGTAGGTTATGCCATCTTAATTTAATATTGTGCATTTCTCTTCCATGCTTATACTAGATTATTATTATAATGGAACTACTATCTTCCTTGATATGTGCCTACAAGAAGATTGTTGTAGAATTTGCTTGCATCAATGCTTGAATGAAATACTGCATGATTGATTTGATTGTGAGTTTGTGGGTATTTAGTGATTAGGCATCTTGTGAGGAGAAAATTGAGGTCTCCCGTGGAATGCCTAGTTGGTGGCTTTTGGATATTAAGTGATTTTGTTGAAGTAAAGGTTGATTTTCTTTTGTGATTCCCTTTTTGAGGTGACACCATTGTTGATATGTGGATTGTATTTGTGTTTTAGGGTTGATTGATTTGTGGATGGGTCTTGATGAATCTTCCTTTTTGTGGCTTTTCTGAGTTAATCTCATATTTGAGGGAAATTTTATCCTTGTGTTGGAATTATTGGGGAAAAACTCTTGTTGCTTCATTTTACCCTCATTGTGGGTTGTCGTTCTTTTGGCTTCTAGAGGCTTGAGATGATTGATAGTTGATGTTCTCTCTTTATGTGCCCTTGATGTGGCAAGTGTTTTGGTATCATGATTTTGAAAGGGTTGTACAAGAATTGTTGAGACTCTGTTTATGTGTTTATAGCGAGATGGGATATGCCTCGCATGTTTCTTTGTGGTGATCTAATGTTCTTTTTTATGTTGTACAACCCTTGGATTTTGGTTTATGTTTGGGTCTCTAGGGAGAGTGGCTCTTCGTGGGGGCCGTCGCCTCAAATAGGAGGAAGAGCACAGGATAACCCACATAAGAGTAGTATAACAAGTGATAACCTAAAAATAGAATTTAGGGGATGGGTAGTAAAACACACAAGATAATAAATATTGGATACCTCGTCTATGAATTAGGGCTATCATAGACTAATGATAGACTGAGAAGGTCATGGTTTTAAAAAGTTGCAACCCCGTCTCCTTACGAGAGGTTATCGACTCCTCGCATGGAGCTACCCATGGTGTGTGCGTTGACGCTTCAAGTAGGAGGAAGGGCCAAGAGTCCGCCAGATGGGCAATCGGGTGCATCAAGTTGTAGTGGGAAGGGCCAGGATAACCCATGAGAGCTATGCGATGACACTCTTCACTAGACACCCATTTGCCTTGTTTCCTTATTGCCTCTGGAATTGTATTATGTTTATTATTTCAGTTTGATTTGGAAATGTTTCATAATCATCCTTTGGTTACTTGTTTACTAGTTATTGTTTTGATTAATGTGATGAGATTTATGACTTTAAATTATTATGTTGACTCATGGATGTTGTTGATTATGACATTGTAATCCTTGAGTTTTATGATACTTTTGTATGACGTTGAGTCTTGTGGTTCCCTGTTTGGATGTTCTTGGTTGAGGTCTCTTTCTTGTCAGCTCCTTAGCACAGGGGGTGGGTCTTCGGACCCACGTGGTCAGGTGGAACGTGCTAAGCACCCCATTGGGTCCCCAGTCGAGGATCGAGAGGTGCGGATTGGTGCTGTTGTGGCGACTCCAGAGTTGTATCTGTCTTGGAGCCAGTTATGATACTGTGTATTCCTCTGTTCATTTGTATCATGTTATCTTGTTGTATGGTTTCTGCTCATGTTTGGAAACACTTGTATCATTGTACCTCTTGAACATTGTACTATAATGTAACGTTAAACCTTGTGTGGATATTGGCCATGGCAGTTGTTATTCAATGTGTTGAGTTAATCATGTATATGTTGTATTTACGTACATAGATGGTTTCTTATCTATGATTTATCATGTGTGTTACATTTGTTAATGTTTACTCTATTATGGATTATATCTTTAGCTTTTATTCTTTATTGTTGTTGTATGTAATTAAGTTCGTAATGTCTCCTTGTGTACCCCAAGGGACGTAAGTGTAAGTGAATTTGTTTAATTAATTTTTATGACTTTTGATTTAATGTGCATCACATGTATGTTTAGAATACTTTTAATATATATATATATATATATATATTGTGTTGATGTCCTTTGGGGTTCAGACGATGGGGCTGCTATTAACATACCTCAAAATTTGAATTTTTTTTCCATGCACTAGATATTGAAGTTATCTATTTGAAGAAAAAACCAAGAGAAAATAAAATTATTTTCTATTTTTTCTTCATGTCAACTCAGTGTCACTTTTTCTTGAATTTTTCAACAATTTAAAATCTTCTCTTACATTTTAAAAAATATTAAAAAAATATATAAATTTTTTGAAAAATTATAGGAATAAACTTTAACAAGAGTTTTATATTTTATTAGTTTACATCATTTTGAAGTTCAAAACATAAAGACCACTTTTATGTAGTTGAAGTTGATAAGTTTATTTGTGTCAGTTGATTCCTTTATCAAGTGTGACACATGTTTGTACTTTTACCCTTTCATACCTTAGCCCACTTAAAATAGGGAATCGGATAATATTACCTCTAATTGGAAATAATTTGAAATGGGAAACTATAGAGATTGATGAATTTCTACATGTACTTGATGTTAGGTCATTATAATTGATGACTATGAAAGGTTTTGCATGAGATTTGCATATAGTAGTTTTATGTATTTTTCTTTCATTATCCAAACTCTGTAGACATTTGTACACACATCTTTGTGTTCATGATTGAATGAAATACTAGTCAAAGAAATCTAGTTACTTATGATTTTATTTTCTCAAAAAATTCAAAACGTAATCCATCACAAAATAGGTACATTTCCTCTATTTTTTAGCATTTGATTAGAAGAGCTTTTTTTTATCAGAACTTACAAATTCTTAATAGAAAATTAGTATTTTTTATTTTCTAATTTTACTTATGAAACTCAATGAATAGTTATGGAATTATAGACCTAGTGATACATGTACCTTGGGGATAAATAATTTTCTTTTAGAGATTGATTTTATTTTAGGAGAGTTGAAGTACACTTAGTGTTTTATCTAATTATTTGAGTGTGTCAAATCACCCATCAATAGGGTTAATTATTTTATATGGAACTCAGTGTCATTGATAATGGAATTATGACCTAATGACTAATTATCCATAAAACATCATGACTTGATAATATAGACCTTGAGGATTTTTTTTTTTGGGAGATTGATTTCATTTTAAGAAATGTGGGGTACACTTAGTGCTTTGCTAATTTTTTGAATTTTTCAAATCACCCATGAATAGGGTCCACTAGTTTGCATGGACCTTAGTATCCTTTTAATGATAGTATTTACTTTCATGAATATTTTTTGATCTCATTAATTTTGAAATACATACTTATTTAGGATTTGTGTGCATCTCAAAGTGGAGATAAAATAAATTGATGAAATTTACATGTCCATGTCAATTCCCATTTAGTTTTGGGTCCATTTAAAGAGATTATATTGATACAATTATATAATGACATGTGACAAATTTTTATAATCATTTTAAATCCTTTGATAATACTTGAATACCCTAATTTACTCTTTCTAACACATATCCATAATGTGCCTATCCTTATCCTTATTCTATCCACATTTATTTTCACATATTTCCATCGATTATTAGCCTGGATTTTAGTAACTTATCCCTAGTCCCTAGATTTGAAATCCTTAGTCTTAGTTATTCCTATAGAGCATGAGTTTTATCTTTTACAATACAAATTTGACTTGAAATTAAAATTTGAAAATTTAAATTATCAACTCCCACACTTTCTTTGTAGCCTTTTGGGGGTAAGTTGGGACATGTTTGTTCAAAAAATTAAATGATGATGAAACACATTAACAAATTTATTTTTAATTTATTTTACTAATGTTTCTATTTTCCTCGTATAGATATGTAATGATATTTCTTTCTAACTTTTGATCTGTTTATTGAAATTTGAAAAGAAAAAAAATTGTTATATGTTTCATTTTTTACACATTAGAAAAAAATATGTTTTTTATTATTTTTGTGCAAGTTATGTGATACTCACATTTAATAACACATTTTTTAGGATGCACCTACTTTGAAAAATCACAAAAATAAATACACAACTTATAATACTCACTCTTAACTATATTTTTGTCAACTTGTTTTTTAAAAGTACTAAATGCAGCAAAAAAGTAGGGGGGTGCACATCTAACACTATGTTATGTTTTAGTGAGAAAAATAAGAACACTTTTGTTTTTGTGCAATGTTTTATCCCATTAATCTAAACTATTTTTAGAAAACTTAAGTAGTTTATTCAAAGTACTACAGTTTTTGTTTTTGTTGTATCATCCAATTTTGAGTGCATACATCTCAAATTACTTATCTAAGTTCAAATTTAGCTGATTTTAAGAAGAAGAAAATCACTATTGACCCCTTTTGTATACATTTTCACACTTATTGTTGTTTGTATTATTCAATTAATCTAAATAATCTAGAAAAAACATTTAATTTTTCCTTGCAATAATGAAATTGTTGTGAATGTTTGAAAGGTTACCAACCACACAAACATGCAGAATGTCGATTTCAAGCCATAAAACACAAAAGGTTCCTAGCTTAGACCCTCGATATGGCAACCCAATTTTATTTTATGCACATGGATGTCTAAGGCATATTTTAATACTTAAACCACTGGAAACCGCCCCACATTAACAATTAGAAATAATTAAAAGTAATGTTAATAATTTTTAATCACTGCAACGATGAAAATTGCGGTCAATAAATTATTATTGTAACACTGCCAACAATAATTGATTCGATCTAGAAATTGGAAATTTTCAGTCTGATTAAGACCCTGATGAACAAGCTATAAAAATAGTCTGATAGGTTATTTGGGTAGTTGAGAATTTTCTATCGTAGAATTCGGGGGATCTAAGAGTTTCACACTGCACTACCCAACTGTATTGTCCTACCACAAACACCAACAGCGGACATTAAACATTCCAACAATATTATTCAATGCTCGGTGAGCTCTATTGAACGATTGAATTGAACTGTAATTCAAAGGTACCCATCGAAGAACTCTTGGACTGTAGTGTATCTAATCTCTGGATAAAGCTCGCAAACTTCAACGTCATTGGGCTCTTCGATTTTAAAATTGTATTGACATCCATTGATGAATATATCATGTGTCAGGGAAGCCACTATGCTCTCAGGAATGTTATTAGCTGCACACAGAAAAACCAAAAAACAAATGATTATGAAACAAATGTGTACGCCAGGTTGGTTATTTATGGAATTTTCTTTTTGTACAATCTGATCTCTATGCCTCCAGATTTTGTCCTTTAATAGCATTAACGATTGTGGTGGTACAGCTTCAAAATTGTCGGTACACTCTGCATCCAATTAACTCAAAGGAAATAAATAATATGGAGTACTTGGCATGGTAATATACCTTTGGCTAAGGCCAAGAGATCTTGTTCTGAGATACAAATCCGAGGAAGAGTTTTTCCAATCTTCTTCTCCCAAATTGCTGCAAGCTCATTAAGAGTGAGGAAATTCTTGGGTGGTCTGAAATGCACGCTTTTGTTAACAGTCCGGACATCCTCCACAGTCTTTATGGTGTATTTGCCAATGTCTTCCCCAGTCACAAAGTATGCTGTCATTAACAATCCATAAATTAACAAGATCAGAGACTAGCAATCTATCAGTGAAGACAAAAATATAATATTATTCTGTATCCATGTCTACACTCCATCATTCTCTAATATAATATTATATTAACATCTTACCCTTGATGTTTCCATCTCCATAGATTTCAAACTGGTCTTTGGGAGGAGGAAGCTCAGAGGGATGGGTATGATAAAAGTAAGGCCACCCAGCAATGGAATTGCAGCAGATGTAAGTGTATGGAATGTTAGCTGCCTCTACTGCCCTCCTAACAAATCTCTTTTCTTTGTAAAAGCTTAGCCCTGGCTCCACCGGATTAACTCTATCTATATCATGCCCAAATTCTGAAGGAAGAAACCTCTGCATCAAAGTCACTCAACAATTCTTGAGTCAATTACAGCTAATATGCATTAAAAGAAATAGTTTTTGGGTCCTAATCCTGACCTTAACCGTGCCAATTTCTTTAATGGCATCTACAATCTTGAGCTGATCTGTAAGTTGAGACCCGCCTACAATAGAAATAACAACATCAATGCCTTGCATGGCCTTTACCATTGACTTATGATCGCTTAAATCTCCCTACAAAAAAACACACATACGTTAATAAGACCCATTATAAATTGTCTAAAACCCATTACAGCATACAGAGACATTAATAAAACCCATTTCAAAATGTACAGAACCCATTACAATTATAAGACAGCTCTTCGTTCCAACCAAATTAGGTCTGTTAACATGGAGACTTACTGAACAACCCTTCTGAATATAATTTCTAAACACCTAACCTAACAACAAGACAGTCAAACATGATTGATTGTAAACTGGCAGCTCTCTAACAATAAAGCAAACAGCTGCAGTAATAGTTACCATGGATTAACCAGCAAAGCTTAATTATAATTCTAAACCCATATAGTCAATTAATGATGACAAATTTTCACAATTCATGAAGATTATCGCTGAATGTTTCTACATTAGATTGTGTCAATATTTTTGCATCAACGTTTCGATCACACTCCGTGATCCATCATGCTCGAAAAAAATAAAAAAGAGTGATGATGATAGATCACGGAGTGTGATCTGAAACGTTGATGCAAAAATATTGACACAATCTAATCCAGAAACATTCAGTGATAACCCATATAATCAAATCAAAACAATCTATACCCTCTATAAAAACAATATTCTAAAACCATGCGCACTTTACTATTAACAGAATTTCTGACATACATAGACAATGTTAACACCAGAATCTTTAAATTCCTGGAGGGACTGTGCTTTGGCAGCATCAATGGCAGTCGTGGGTCGAATAAGAGCATAAGTAGGATGACCTGCAGCTACAGCTGCAAGAGCAACAAAGCGACCAATATAACCAGTGGCTCCAATCACCAGTATTTTACTAGCACTAATACTTATCTCTTCCTTCACAATAGAATATGAAATATCAAGTCTTGTGTGAGTCAAATAAATAAGGCTTCCAACAAGGTGTGTATACAAAGTACCATCAACCAAAGTTGAAGAGCATTGAGCTTTAAGTTCAAATCAAAAAAAACAAGGGAGTTGGAGTAGGTTTGATGTCTTTCATATCATCTATTAAAAATAAAGCCAACATAACAACTTTAAAAATAATCATTTTCAAAAAGTAAATATTTTTAACAAAACATTTTTTATTAATTTATGTCATTTTCCATCATCTACATGTATTAAGAAAAAAATATATTAAAAAATAATTCTATTGTCACAATATTACAAGCGAAAACAAATACATGTATTGCAACACGCAATAAAAGAGAAAATACTTTGCACATTGGATAGACATTACCTCTCAAGCATGGCGTCTTTTCAGTAGGTAAATATGCGCAAGTGGGATATTTTTTCATAAACTGCAAGCCAAATAAAGCCAAATTAATTTCTTGGTGCAAGCATGACGACTAGATGAAATCCTGGTTTTTGACATTACCTGTTGTAGAGCAGAGTGGATGAAATCCTGTGGCTGTCCACAGTCTTTTGTGGACTTGAAAATCTGTTTGGACAATAGAAGCCACTTTTAGAGTTGAAATAATGGGCGATTCTGGTTTTATATCTGGGATGATATTACCTGTTCAAAAGTCTCCTTTGAATGGCTTCACCAAGATATCAAAATACTAATCTTTTCATCTACGAAATTTCAAGCATATTTCATCATTGTTGATGAATTTTCCAATGTTTTGTATCAATATGTTTGCTTGTTTTGTGAAACATGATTTGATAATGTTAACACCAGAATCTTCAATTCCTGGAGGTGGCCAGCATCAATGGCAGTCGGGGTCAACAGAGCATAAGTAGGATGACCTGCAGCTACAGCTGCAAGAGCAACAAAGCGACCAATATAACCAGTGGCTCCAATCACCAGTATTTTACTAGCACTAATACTTATCTCTTCCTTCACAATATGATCATATGAAGCAGTCTCACAAATGGAGGCCATGGTTGAGACTGAGTTTTCCTCCAATATTTGAGTATGTTGGCAGAGATCGAAAGAATGAGGAAATGCAGCAGCACTTGCAGCCATTTTTATTTTCAAAAAACTTAACAACTCTTAACCAACAGAGGAATTTTGAGTAAATACGTTGGTGCGGGCAAAGCAGGCAAACACGCAATACTTATATAGTAGATTTCTTCGAGAAAACTTCTCAATATGTCTCCTATCATGATTGAGACGATCTGAACATAACGCACATGGATTGCTGTTGATGGGCAGGTAGACTTCACCTTTTTCTTAAAAAACAAGAAAGAAAGAAACAAAAAAAATTGAGTATTAAAAGATTATAGTGTTTTCAGGACTGACATTAACACATAGACCTTTATTTTATTTTATTTTATTTTTATTTTTGAACTGAAACTGAGAACGTGATAACAGTCTCTAGGGTATCTTAGTTTTCTTCATTGGAATAAATTGTTTGGGTATCTTAGTGAATGCTTTGTGGGTCCCTACAGGTAACATGGAATCAGGTTCAAACATATTTTTGTATTGTGTATACTTCTCTATTATTGGAGATGCTTATTGAGCTATTATTATTGTTAGTATTTTTCTAATGATCTCAAGGTTGTATTATAATTGGATATAATTAATTATATTAAGTACATTTAGTTTTAAAAGTATCTTAAGGAAAGAATTTTTCTCGTAATAATAAAGTATTGTTACTAAAATTTTAGTAATGAAGTAGAAATCAATAATTAAAATAAATGAATATTGAGAACTTAAATAAGATGAATTATATATTTAGTTTTTAAAATTATGATGAAGAATAATATTTGATTAGTGCAAAATATAATAATTTTATTATAGAAAATAGATATTTTGGATGTGCTTATTATCTTAGAATTAATTGCCTTTTTTTTAATTTCCACTTAACCTTTTTCTTCATTTTTAAATTTCATCGCCTACCATGTATCATTCTTCCCCACATGTTTTCCCACACATTCATCCAATAATCCTTACCTTCCCCTCATTAAATCCATTGACTTCATATGAAGCCATATCTCTCCTACCTATAAAATCTAGTTTTAAATTTCATCTCCCTAGAGCTAAGCAAAAAGTCAAAGATTTGCCTCTCTTAGGAATCTTATCATAATCCTCCATAATCTTACCCAATCACCTTCATTAAAGTGTCCATTCTCCATTAACCCTCACATGAAACTTGCTCTCTCCCTCTTGCTTGAGAGCACCTCTCAACATGATTCATTGATCTTGTGGCAAGATCTCAACCCTCCATCCATTTGAGCCTCTTCATATAAATAGAAGCTTTCACCCTCCATTTTTATAAATTTCTTTGTAAGTAATCTTATGTTGTCATTGTGCTTCCATAATTTGCAACTATAACAAGATTATGTTGAAATTTTGTTAGAGAAATCCACATTTCCAACAATCTAGAGCATAACAATAGGCTTAGGGTGTAACCTATTTAGCTCAATCATGGAGTTTAGAGTTGTTTAAGGTATAAATTTTGTGTTTTATGTATTGTTGTTGTGTTATTTTATCTTATTGCATTTTTTTTTCTCAATAGGAATAAATTTGTTGTTGTGCTATTTTATCTTTTTGGATTCTACTGTGTGTAGTTTATTTGCATCAGCGTTTTGGATCACACTCTATGATCCATCATTAGGATGAAAAGAGAGTTGTAGGAGAAAGATTGATGCATTAGACTGCTATATTTTTCCTACAACTCTCTTTTCATCATGATGATGGATCATGGAGTGTGATTCAAAACATTGATGCAAATAAACTACACACAATATAATCTGGAAAAATAGCACTCTCATTGAATATGGACTATGGAAATCTAATGTCTCTGATTAGAAATCAATAATTGTAATAAATGAATATTGAGAAATTAAATAAGATGGATTAGATATTTAGTGTTTAGAATTATGATGAAGAATAATATTTGATGTAGTGCAAAACATAACTATTTTAGTATAGAAAATAGATATTTTTGGTGTTTTTACTATCTTAGAATTGTGACAATCACATAATTTTTTCTCGAATATACACTTGTATGATTGGGATGTACTTTATGAAAATATCATGATGCACAAAATCAATCTCGGTGACTATGGATTGTTGTAACCTATGTCACCTAAAATTCTAATGTCTTAGGTAGTGTATAATGGCTACCGATATTGAAAAATACCTTGGGGAGATCATCACATCATAAGGGTTGTGTTCTTCTAAATAAAACCCCTTGAGTAAATAAGCTTCATAGTCATGGATAAATAGCTCTTCTCCATTCATCCCTGAAATCTAGAAGGAATTATCCTGTTTATAGCTAGTTATGATGTATGGGCCATTCCATATTGTACCAATTTTTTTTGTGTCTCCTATCCTTTTACCTATCTTGGTCTCACTTCAAGACTGGATATCCCCTTCCTTGAAGGTCATGTTAACTAATTTCCTATCAAGAATACTCTTGACTTGTATTCATGGACTTGCTTCTTATCTATTTTAACTCCATCAACTCATATAGCCTCACTATCATTGCATCATTCTCTAGCATCTCCAATTTTTGCGCAAGTTCAAGAGAAAACAACTCTAATGACAGGGGAGTCTTGTTTCTCTTCCATAGACAATAATGAAAGGGGAGTTTCCAATGGCTCTTTTTTTGTAACTATGTTAACCCATAGAGCTATATTTATCTTTGTGTGCCAAGATGTTTGGTTATCCCACATTGTCCTCTTGATTATTATAATCAATTTATTCTTAGTGGACTCAACGAAGTCATTACCCTAGGGGTAATAGTTTGACGAAGTCTTCAATAAAATGGCACAATTTACAACCCATACACTATTCTGAGTACCCAAAAAGCATTTTAATTATCTAAAATGATGGTAGAAGGAAAACCAAATATTGTCACAATACCTTCTCAAAATTCTAGAATAGAAGCTTCAATAGCCTCCTTAAGTACAATTTCTTATGTCCACCTTTAGATACATATCATATATCTATTCATCGTATGTTGGAGTAAATTCAATATCTTCATATATCATATATTTAATAGTATGGAGCATATTATAAAGTTTTTGAAAGCATGAAATATTATTAAGAAGTTCAAAATCATTAAACTATCCAAAGTTTTAAATTATCAAAAAGTATTTTTTAAAAGTAATAAATACTTTTCACCTCTTTTTCTAAAGGGGTAGAAATAAAAACCAATTTATTATAGACAATTTTGAACTTGTAAAAGTTTTTTTTTTAGTAGGTGAAAATCTATTCATCTATCATGTCTATAGTAGTAATAAATTATTACCTTTATTTTTAAGAATGTACACTCAATTGGCAATATTGTTTTTAGAAAGTTTTAAATTATATTTGAAATAAAATTCATACATGTGATTGTAACTTTTTCATTGCTTACTCCTTTCCATGATTTTAATTTTATGTTGCTTCTTCCTTTTTGTGAGTGCAATGACAGAAAAAGGTCCCCCCTAACATTGCCTTGATTTAGTGTTGTAATATGTCTAACATATTCACATTAGGTCTTGGGCCCTTGTGAACTAAATGAGCTTATTTTTTCCTTATTTGGAGTGTTGTAAAGTGTTGTAACACACTTTCACACTTTTCTAGGGTTTTCATTAATAGTTGGGCTTCTTTATGCTTTAATTGGCCCTATTTTACATCCACAATCCTCATTTAATGCATCTTTTCGAGGATAATCTTGACACAAATCAATACCCAATCATAATTTAGGTGTTTTTAGCTTGTGTGACCCAGATTTAGTGATTTGGGACTCATTCGCCACCTTGGGAAAATGAGTCCCACCTAAGTGTTTGGGTCCCAAACCTGGTTTCACACCTTTCTAATTATTTTTAAAAATGGTCCAAAAAATTATGCCTAATGGGACTCATTTTCCACCTTGAGAAAATGAGTCTCGTATGGCCCAAAATCAAAATTAATTCAATTTTTGGTGGGATTTTATCCTCCTAGATTTGATGTTGGCCTGTAGTGTCGTAATTTAAGGAATTCTTGTATAATTAAGTATAAATACAAGGTTCTTTCACTCATTTTCACCTAAGAATTTTGTGAGTATTTCTTATAGCAAGTTTGAGTTCACAAGAGAATTCAAATATTTACAAGAGCATTCAAGGGAAGATTATCAAGCATTTTAGAGCATTCTTCAAGCATCAAGCATCATGTCAAGGAATTCATGCATCATGTTTGTTTTAGAGCTAACAATTGTGATGTAGGGTTTTGTGATTCAAGCTAGCATTTCATTCAAGATCTATCATCTTCAAGAAAGAGTCAAGATATACATCCAATGGAGCCATCTCACACATGTTTGCAACATCTTATTGATAGGGTTTTGTGAGTTTCAACATCACATTTTTTTCATTCATCATTCTCTATTTCTATTTCATACTATTTCAAGGTTTGATTACCAAAATGGGGTTTGACCAAGGAAAACCCCTATCCACTAACAAAACAATATTTTTCCATCTCTTTAGTGTGTGATTTGCAAGTCTAGATTGAATACACATTGAAGAGCAAGATAGAAGAAAGTTGTCAAAGTCTCTAAAGTTTTCACAATTGTCATCAAGCATTGGAGAAAATTGGAGAACACCTACAGGTTGATTTACAGAGATTTAGATCTGAAAACCTGAAGAAGCAAATTGAGCAAACTAAGAAGGGAAAATTCAATTCCTGAAGTTTTAGAAAACCCTAACTAAACTAATTCACCACTTTTGGCGAATGAGTCCCAGTTTAGGTCAAAATTTTTATTTTTGTAGATTTAGATACCCATTTGCCATATTCTTGTTCCCACATAAAAATCCAGATTTTGGTCTGATTCACACAGCTTGGCGAATGAGTCCCACTTAGCATTAAAGTCAAATTTTACAACATTTCAAAGCTCCTTTCATTCATCTTTAGATTCTTAAGTGTGCACATTCCATCTTACAACTTTTTGTTTTGTTTCATTTGCATTTTTAGGTCATTTAGTTAAGGTTTACATCATATTAGGGTTTAATATTACATCTTGTATTGCATTTGTCTTTACAAGTATTAACTTGGTGGTGAACCCCTCATTAGTTTTGCTAATCATTCCAGTACATCCTCATTGCAAGATCTCTTTCTCCTTTGCATTGAGATCTTTAGGGTTATCCTTGAATGAAATTGGGAAGTGGTTGTGCTCTATGTCCTAAAACCATATGATAGCACATAACCTATTTTCCTACACTTCATTTTGGTGAACTTGCATTTAGAACATTATAATTCTGATTTGGAATGCATCATCATCTTAGATCTTTCTTGCATTAACATTGCATTAAGGTTTGCATTAGTTAATTGGCATTCTCGGGTTTTCAAATTTTGCATTAGTGAAAATTCATATAGCTTGCAATTTTTTGCATCCTAGATCAATGAAAATCATACAAAATATGTATTTGAACTTAGTATACAGATCATACAACATATAAAAAGCATAAAAACCAATTGAAATTTTCTAGAACTTTTGAAAAAAATCCCTACTGTGACTCATTTGCCACCTTAGGCAAATCAATCCCAGTGCAGATTCTACACTGCACTTGTTAGCATTTAAAGCACTATCTCTAAGCTTTTGTTTTCTTTTTTATAGCTTTCTATTTTAGTTTCCAGAATTTTTGTTATAGTCATTTCATTGTTCTTAGCTTATATTGCATTTGCATTCATCTTGCATTTAGTATCCCTTGTATGAGTATTTGGTGTCATATTGCTAATACTGTAGTGAGACAAAGTTTGAGACTCATTTCATCCCGCAATAGCACAATCATTGTGGATCTTGGGTTATCTAGCTCTTTCACTCCTAGTATTGACACTAGTACACTAGGTATGGACCATACCCTTAACAAATTTTTACCTTCAAGTAGTGCAATGCAAATTGAAACAAGGATTGATAGTGTTTCACAAGAAAACATAATTCAAATTCATGAAGACTTAGCAAACCTAAAACATCAAGTTCAAAATGACAACATTTCAACTACTACAATCCCTACTATAGATAACATTCATCACATGCTTGAAAGTGAAGATGGAATTGACCTTGTTAAAAACATAGTTGACATCTTTGGAAAACATCTCACTTCAACCACTAGTTTTCCTCTACCTACAAGCAATGTCACAAGCCAAGGAGGAAATCAAATTCCTCCTCTCACAAGAATGGCCTCAATTCCTACCTATACCAACCCTTAAGTCACAACAACAATGTAACCAACTAGTAATGTGATTCCTTCCTTGGGTATTTCTGCTAGCATCCATAGTACATTTGTGGCATCACACATTATTTCTCCTACCACTTTACCACCTATAAGCATTCCATTCACTTTTCCCTCGAACACATACACCCCCTCACCATTCTCATCTCCATCTCATAACACAAGCAATGACCCTCTCATAAATCAACTTATGCAAATTGTTTTGAAAAGGAAAAAATTAGGTTTTGTTGTGACTCTAAACTACAAAGTTAAAACAAACAAAGATAGGAGCATGAAAAGTTCAACAAACAGATAGTCATTCCAAAAAAGGAAACAACAAAGAAAAGAGACACAACGGTCCAAAAAAGGACCTCAAAAGCCAAAAAATGACCACAAAGATTCTCCAAGGTGTTCATCAACCTCTGCCTCTTTTTCAGATTCACTCATATCCTGTAACCCCTGCTTGAGGATTTGAACCATGTGTGGAGAAGCAGGGGCCTTCCTCTTTGTATTAGCCCGGGTGCAAGTCGAAATCCCTTCAACAACAGATCTGCTACAACCTCTGTCCGCATCCAAGTCCATGACCAGTGAGCCCTTTTGATTTTTTTCTAACTTTTCCACCAAAGCATTGATGATAATGGCATTGTCCCTGGCAATTTTATGATTATTCTCCATAGTGGCCCTGATATTTTGGCCAATCTTGGACATATTGCATTCCAACCTAGTCAATCTTTCCTCCTGCACCTGTTCTCTTTTCCCCGGTAAGGGGGTGTCCTGTCCCTCATTCTCATTACAACTCCAGCTAATCTTCTGCTCCAATTCCATGACTCTATTGCTGAGATCTCTATTATGGCCAATCAAATCACAAACTTCCTTCTGGGTCCACTTAAGAACAGTGAAAAGGCCATCAATACTTATGCAAATTGTTTCATCCCTTCAAAAGAAAATTTCCACCATCAACCAAAATCAAAATGGTCCACACACATATTATGTCAAAATTAGTCCATTGTCCTTGGATATATTGGAAACACCGATGCCACAAGGTGTAGAGGTGCCTAGATTTGAGAAATATGGAGCAAAGGGAGATCCCTCTAACCATTTTATTTCCTATACTGCCTTATATAGTGACTTTATCCTTGACGATAAACTCTTAGCTAAGCTTTTCCATAGGTCCTTGAAGGTTACTACCTTGGAGTGGTTTTCTTCGCTATCGAATAACTCAATCTATTCATTCAATGAACTTGTTGAGACATTTTTCAACCATTTCCAAGTGCATATGACCCCTAAGATGACCTTGGCTGATTTGATGAGATGCAAGCAAAAAGGAGAATAAAAGATATTTGACTTTATGTCATGCTACCAATCGCTTTATTCCCAAATAGAATAAAGGTTTCCTTCAATGTAATCCCCCTCAACAAACAACTCAGAATGTCAATAACCAAGTAGCTAATGTTAAAGCTGCGATACCCTTTAGCTATGGAGACCCAAAAAGACAATTCACTCCCTTACCTGATACCCTTTATAATACAATGAAACAAATTTTAGAACATAAGATGATTACCTTGCCTCACATTAAACATCCCAATCCTAGTAAACTATTACCCACAAGCTATAGAACAAATTCGTACTACTATTATCAGTAACAAAATGGACATGACACAAAACATTGGAAGCGTCTTCAACATCTTTTGCAAGACCTCATTGATTCTGATCGTCTTTCCGTTAGAGGTATTAGTGATCAAAGAAATAAATCCATTGCCTCTCCTAACCAAATTTTTTAAATTTTTTACCAACCCTATGCCTTACAATAACATTTTATTTCTCAAATCTAGCAAAACTACAAAAAATGATGCGATGAATGTTGATACAAATGATTTTAATAATGACACTCTTCAAAATGATTCTATCTATAATGATCATGTGGATAATAAGGTAGGATTCATAGATGTTATTCCTCATAAATACCGAGCTAAGAACCCTCTTGATATTGCTTTCTCCTCTAAGGATATACTTAAACATGCACCCGATGGTCCTCTTTACATAGCCAACAAAATCTATGAAAAGCCCACTAATGGGATACTAATAGATCCTTCATGTGGAGAGAATGTGATTACTGAGGAATTCTTACTTTTGCATAAGCTCTGCCAAGATATATATGATAAACCGAAAGAATTGATCAAGACACATAATGATTTCACTTGCCCTACGATGGGATCGATCACCCTTCCTTTACAAATAGGACCAAAAACATTAGATATCTCATTCTCCATTATCCCGCACTCAGACCAGTTACATGTGAAGCTAGGCTATCCATGGCTTCACTCCATGAAATTTGTCCCTTTGAATATGCATAAATGCTTAAAATTTCCCTTTGACAATGAAGTTTTCACTGTCCATCATAGTGGCTTTAACCCATTGTTCTCCAAAGGAAACTTTTCCTTAGATTTCTTTTTGCCCAAGCCTATCAAACCTATAAAACCATGAGAAGACTTCTTTTTCCTATCCTATCAAAAGTTCAAGGAAAAAAAATAGCAGAACTATCTCTCTGAAACATGTCCCCACCCACCACCGAGTCTACCATCCTAGACCAAACCATGATTGAGCCTAAAGAAATTCCAAACAACCAAGACTAAACTAAGATAGAAGCTTCACCTACTTCCTGCAAAAGACCAAGAAATAACGAAAAAAATCCTATCATGCCTCCTAGAATAAAACAAGTTTACAAAGTCAAAGAGAAAGTGGTTGAACAACCTCCTGTGGTTCCTTGTGTTTTTCCCCATAAGGAAGAAAATAAACCTATGTTTGATCAACCCGCTCCTACACAAATGCAACTTGAAAATATAACTAAGAGAAACAAAGGTGCTAGAGAGTGTAGGCATAGACATCGTGCCCTTGCTCGTTGGCTACATGAAGAAATAAACAAAGAAAATCAAAATCCAAACTCGAATGAATCAATGCATAATGACTCTACCCACACCCCAAAACAAAAAAATCCAATACAACAACCACAACAAGAGTTAAACCATTCCTTGGACATTATCATTTTACCTCCTATTGTGATTAATTTAGACGACGATGAGGAAGTTGCTAGAAAATTGACAAAGAAGTGCATAATGAGTTGAATACATTGTTTTCCTCTTCCATGAGCTTAAACGATAATTCTCCTAAGAAGAGTGTTGAACTTGGTAATGACCCTATTTTGACACTTGCTATTGTCCCTTTGGCTATTTTCCCGCCTTTGGTATACAATGAACATGATTGGGAGGTGAATGACCTGCTTTAGGTTGACTTGCATTTTCCTTACTAGTATTTTGCATTATTTCTTTTTCATTTTTCTTTTATGATTGCATGTGTGTAATGTGATCCCCCGTACAATGTTCTGTTTGATGTATCTCTCTTTGTGGCATTCCTCTATTTGTACCTTCATTCTTCTCTATGTCGTAAATCTTTTATCTTTTCTCCATTTATCTTTTTCATTTTTCTTGTGTTTTCCTTTTGGGGATGATGCAAGGCATCGAGACACTCATGTCTCTTCCATGTTGAC
>VDFB02094452.1:0-24742 GCA_007258455.2 Sequoia sempervirens
TAGACATAATTGCTTTACTATTTGTGAAGTTTTACATGATTGGTCAAGCAAAAGCTTCCAATATTCCTCCTTCAACTAATCTGTTTGTTTTGTTTATGAAATGTGTAGTTCATCTAATCTTTATAAATTGTCTATGAGCACATATTCCTTGTAAGAATTTGTCCTAGATTTACAAACCATGTTCTCTTAGGCTTCATTTAGTGCCACTATTATCATTGGAGAATAAATTTCTTCATTTTGGAAGGATTTTCATCTATTAGTTTTTACATCTCTTCCAAGTTGGTTTTTGTAATCAGTTGCATCGATGCTAGAGGGCAAGGATTCACAATTTAAGAATTGATATATTTAATTTTTTACCTTTTCTCATTTGTAATCGACTCCCAAAAATTAGTCACCCTTAAACTATATGGCTTATGTGATGTCTTTCAACATTAAGTGCATCAAAATTTCACACGTGAAAATGTTGAGAGGAAACTTGATTAGTTCTTAAAATTGAAAATTTGTTTATAGAAGAAAAATATTTTGATTGGCACATAAGTGCTACAAGGTTTTTTGGAATTTTTGATTGTTCTCAAGCATTGGGATTGTTTTGGGGGTAATTTTCAGTCTTTAACTTTCTTCTCCTCCAACTAACTGGTCAAAGAGAAAGAGGAAGAATCAACCAAACTTGCTCCTATAGCTAGTCAAACCACTAGTTGGATCTATCACCCACTTGCAGCTAACCAAAGGCCTATTATTTTTTTATTAACAGGTTAATGAAAAAGGATTTTCCCTAAACCACATCTGCTTTCTATAGCTGGGATATATTAGGGGCCTTTCTAGAGTTGAGTTCCCCCTATCTCTATATTGGTGCTCCACCACCAAGATAGAGGTAGGGATATAGTTGATAGTAGGGCTTTCATTCATGTCAGTTTGACCTAATCCCTATGAGCATTAATTGTACCTCCTAGTCTAGTCTGGAACCCTCCCTATTAGAGTTGGGTATGCTCTTACTATTCTCTAGTTAGCTAGTTTTCTATCCCTATGAAAGGCACATTAGAAAAGCTTACCAATCCACCTACCCTGGTTCCTAAAGGCTCCTATCTAATGCTATGAGTATGAACACAAAGACCTAAATCTAGTTGGATTGGTTTTGTAAAATCCATGAGGAACCTTCATGTTATGATTACATAATGTACATATATATACATAGAACATACTTCTTTCACCCTATGGTGTTCTTTCCAAAACCTAGGAGCCTAAATTGTATGAAAAAATACATCACAAAGAAGATAGTAATGAATAAAGGGTTTGATGAAAGGTAGTGAGACCTAGAGTGATATTATGACAGTTGACAAGAACTCAATAATGCATGAAAGTCATGGAGAAAATAGTTTATAATAGAGATATACATGATAACATGTATCAAGGAAAGAATACATATATAAGGTGTTAATGAAGATACACAATCATGAGTTAAGACAAAGAGGAATAGAGCATGATAATCCTATAAAATGATAAGATCGTGAGCTTGGTAATAGCAGATAGAGTTCATTCCAAAGAGTAGAAGATAGTGTTCATTCAATATATTAAGGGTTTTATTGGTATACCATGAGGTTATTTCAAGAGATAAAATGCATCATGAAAGGCATAAGGGTAGAAGTAAGGTATCTGAGAGGATGTTTACATGAGTAGTGGGGTGACAGTCAACTGGGCCTTGAAGAATCATATACCATAGACAAGATCAAAAAATCCCATTGAATGTATGAATTTATAGTTCTTAAAGGGAAGTGTTAGAGATTGTGACAAAGGACAAACAAATTTGGAACTATGGATTGATAGTCAAGATAGGAGCTCATAAGACTGTAAAAAAAAGGATGAAGAATACCATTCTTAGCATGAACACAAATATATTATAAGGGCATATGAGAACTTTTTACTAAAACTTTGTAAAATAGCTTGCTTAGTTTAAGATCATTATTCATTGTTTTGACCTCTCATATGGTTGCTGTTGAATATTCAAACCTACATATTAACATTTGTGAAAAGAACCATGTGTTGTTGAGTTATATACATCAAGTTTCTAAGACCCTACTATCATCTCATGGAGTTATTGAAATTTCAAGGAGTTTGCATCATTATTATTTTCATGGTAGATACATTTAAGCCTTTTTATATCTTATTCTTATCTCAAAAGGCTTAGGGATATAGAATGTAGATTTATGTCATAATGAGAGATTATGTAGATTTTTGTGAGTTGTCTACAAAATTCAAAAAGAGGTCATTAATGTTAAAACTTTTTCCTAAACCCTGATTGGAATGATTTCTTCTCTGTTAGAGTTTGGAAAGATTTGAATTTGAATTAAGCCCTTATTCTTACCTATACTTATAAGATCATGATTATAGCAAAGAATAAAATTCCAAGTCATCAAATAGTATCTCATGAAAATATATGATTTGAAAGAGTTCATGCACAATATAAAATCTTTGAAGAAAAAATACAATCATACTTAAGCTCCTAATAGTGGTAGTCATACCAAATTTTAAAAGGGGTAGGCTTGATTCATCATAGAAAAGGACTATGAAGAGATCACATGTGGCCTTGAGGGGTAAAACTTGTAAAATATATTTAATATGCTAATACAACATTCAAATAACAGAGACACGACCTAAGATTCCATTTAATGAAAGAACACAAGAAAGATAAGTGTTACAAGAAGCCACAAGCTAAAATATTGTGACCTCAGTGACCAAGAAGGTATAGGAAGTGACAACCTTAGTAGAGGTTTCTAACATTGAGAACTTCAAGGAAATAGAAAAGGTAATGTATTCCCTCTACAAGTTGTAGAGTGTAGTGCTAAGGACCTATGCATCTATGAATTGCATAATGACCTTTTCTTGAAGTACCATGATAGGGGTATAATTCATTAACCATGTTAGTGAGAGATTAGTTAAAGAATTCAAATCACAATGCATAGATATTAAAGGGAGTTGTCAAATTATGTCAAAAATAAATGGTAGTCCAAAAGCTAGTGAAGATCTATATAAGATAAAGCATGAAAAAGAAGTATGATAGTCCTAATATAAAATACCAAGATAATATGATCAAATTAATTCCTAAATGATCTCCTACACCCTCATGAGACATTTAATAATTGTTAAAGCTTCTCACATTTCCTATTAATGTGGCAAGTGGGCTTTGGTATTTTGAAAGGGTGTACATGAAAGAGCATCTAAAGTAGTTGGACAACTTAGGAAACAAGTTACATAAATATAACAACCAATTGGAGGAGTTGCAAGGTAATTTTATGGAATAAAGGAGAAATTGAAGATATATAGGGGGTATTTTGACCAATCACCTTCATCCCTAAGAATCTAGGAGTGTCTTTAGCTACATAAGGTCAAAACATCAAGTAATCTTCAACAACCATAATTATGGAGCAGCTTTCTAGGAGTATAAGAAGGATCCAACTCAATTTCTCATACGTACGTATATTCACACACACACATACATGAATATACATATACAACTTTACACTTTCCAATTGAATTTTATTGAAAGTTTCTAAAACCTCTCCAAGAAATACATTTTGTGCATATCCTACAATCATTTCCCTCCATGAGATGACATCTATTTGAGGCATTCTGTCAAGTAGTTCATGTGCCTTCTCTACACTTCCAATTTTTTCATACATGTCTAATAGGGCATTAAAAACAACTACATTTGATATTATGTGCACACACATGTGTGGGTATATATACACACACATATAGATAGATATATCCATATATCTACATAGATAAATATGTATGCATACATACATCATATACACATCCACATACATATATATAAGTTGCATAAATGCAATGGAATTTTGCTTTACACCAGCCAATTGCATTTGCTTGAAAGTTTCAATAAATCCATTTTGTGCATATCCTGCAACCATTGCATTCCACAAGTTGACATCTCTTTGTGTCATTCTGTTAAAGAGTTTGTGTTCCTTCTTGATGTTTCCAATTCTTGCGTACATGTCTACCAGGGAAATTATAACAACAAAATCTGATACACACACACATACATATACAATGGAATTTTTCTTTACACCAAAAAAATCATTTTCTTGAAAGTTTCTAAAGACTTTTCAACAAATCCATCCTGTACATATCGTGCAATCATTGCATTCCATCATATAAAATTTCTATGAGCAGTTCACGTGCCTTCTCTATGCTTCCAATTTCTACATACATGTCTACTAGGGAAAATTTTAAGCCTTATTCCAAGTTTTGTTCTCTTTTTATTTATTGTTACAATATTTTTTTTTCTATTTCCAAGACATTTGTGAATGTGATTTGCTTAATGATTGAAAGGGAAAATCTGTTATTGTTATTTGTATATATGTATGTATGTGCTATATATATATATGTACATACATACCTATATACATACATACATACATACATATATATATGTTGGAAATGTTGTTGTCATTGATGTCAAAGGGGTGTAGAAAATATTGTTGTTATTAAAGAAGCAAATAAGTTTCCATTATTCAAGGAAGATAACATCCACTTTGATTCTTGTTGCGAATGTCTCCCATAAGCATGACTTATCCTTTGTTTTTTTTAATGGTTAGAAACTCGCATGATATTTCACATATTGTCATTCCTATCTATTCTTGTAGTGTTTATGTAAAGCTAATTTGAGTGCTATAATTTATGCTGTATAAACAAGATATAAATAAAGGCTAAGTGTTCCCCTATTCAACACACACTATTAAAGTGCTTATAGTTAAATAAACCATCACACAACTTGAATATTGGAATGAATTTGCAAGGCAAAGAGTTAAGAGTAAATATATTACTAGGAAAAAATGTGGCCAAAACATGGTAGAATTCAGGGCATTAGAAAGTACATTTATATATTCAAAATTTTGAATGTTTTATATTTTGAATATGCCAAGCATAATCAAGTCTTGTTGCTCTTTTTTAGAGTCTTATTGATCACTGAGCACTTTCAAGCTTTGTTGAGTTAGAGTAAATAAAATTGACACTATTTTACCAAATTGACCTAGCTCTAAATCAAGTTTGATCCACAAATTCAATGTGAGGCCTATTATGAAACAAAATTGGAAACCCTATTATCTCTGTGTAGTAGAAATTTCAAAACTAAAAAATTGTGAAAGTGGGAAATCAAACTTACAACCAAAACCCAAGAAAGATTCAATAGGAAGAAAAAAATATGAAAATGAAAACCACAGTCACTTTATATGCTAGATAGTCTATATACTAAAATTGAAAGAGTGAAATCTTCTATATATGTGTAAAAGAAAAGCAAAGATTACTTAAAAATTTATCATAATACTGTGGACACTTGATTTCAAAACTTAGACAATAAGATAGTCCTTAGTGTATGCTATCAAAGTTGCATGCTCTTCCAAAGCAAAAAATAAGTAATAAGACTAAAATAGGTAATATTTAACTTGTAGCCTAGTTGTTTACACTCACAAATGTCTTCAAAACTGACCAAATTCAAGCAATTTTTAAGAGCATAGCCCCCAAGGCATTTATTTTTTCTCCTTTTCTAGGTTTTTGCACTATTTGGTTATACTTTGTCATGGTAAACTTTAAAAAAATATATGACTTAATAATCATTTAAATACTCACAACTCTCAAAGTTTTAACCGTAGCCCAAACCTTTCATTATGTTCAGGACTAAGGCAAGAGTCCTGGTAGGTTTGGGTGCAAGAAGTGGCCCAACAAAAAAAGATGGGTTTACCAAAACTAGATCGAGGCCCTACCCCTTTACATACTTCCAGGTCTCTTTCTCAACAAGAGTTTTTGCATCTGCATACCAAATTTGCAAGAAAAATATACCCTAAATTTAGAATTATGGAGATGTGAATTGAACCTAAGAAGTAAAATCTTTCATGGATAAGTTTAAGGAGATATTTTGGGGCTTTTTGCTGTTTGTACCAAGATAATCAAGTTTAATATTATCCTCACAACAAGCAGTTCCTATTAATTACTCTTGTATAGGCAATTCAATGCTTCTAACCAATGAAATATAATCCTCAAAGGAGGCCAAAGTCTACATAACCTTAAGCTATAAATTAATTCATTGTTGTATCCTATGGAAAAAAATGTTGAAAATGAAAAAGTAAGCTAACAAAAATGCCAACCTAGCACAAGAAGAAAAAATAAATACCTACTTCTAATCTCACTTTTGTATATCACATAGCAATAGGAGGATCATATGAAAAACCCTAGTAGCTGGATTAATGAATATAGTGCCAGAGAGGAAAGTGAGCTAGGGAAGATTTAGGAGATCTCCACATTATCTAATCATAGGAAAATACATCATTTATTTATTTATTTAAATTGAAATAAATCATTCTAAACCCTATATAGGATACATTGACAATTCAAAAGAATTTGAAGGAATTTGAAATTATGCAAAATATGTGTCAATTAAATACCTGGATTACAAATATTAGCATGAACAATGTAACCCTTGTTGAGCAGAGTAGGAATAAGATAAGCAACAATGAATCCTATGCCTCCTATCACATACGTCTCCTTATCATTCTTTGTCATTCTTTACTGAAACACTTCTCCATTTTGGTAGGTTACACCTGAAAATAAGGTTTGAATGAAGTTTTTAGAGTATGTTTATTAAAATGAAAACTTCATTTTGATGGGCTACCCGTGAAAATAAGATTTCGATGAAAGTATTAGAGTATGTTTATTAAAGTTTTAGAGTATTTTGGTGGGCCATTGATTCTTGATTTCTTAAATGATCTATTCAAATGGATTGTGACTAAATAAATGACTAACTATTTAGTCATTTTTATTTGTGTGACTAAATAATTTTTTAGTCAACGAGAAAATTAATCATATTTACTCATTTATAGCCGAGTTACAAAAAAATAGTAGAATTTAGTCATTTTTAGTTGTTGTGACTAAAATTTTTAGTCACGTAGTCATTTATTTTCCAAATTCTACTAGTGCCTTGAGGCATTTTTTCAAATACTCTATATAAGTTTAGATGAATTCATCTATTATGTCATGTTTTTCAATTTTTATCTTCAAAAGTTCCTAAAAATTAAACTTTTATATGCAACTTCCATGTAATTCAATGTTAAATTATATTTAAAACAATGAAGATTAATAAAATCGTCAAATGAATGGTCTATATTGTAAAAACAAAACAAAAAACTCAATATAAACATCTAGCTAAAATGAAAAAGAGTGAATTCCACTAGCCATGATGAAAATGGAATATTATAATCAATGAAAATGGAATTCATAAGTGAGTTTGTGTTAAGTTGATATCCTCTATATAAGTTTACATGAATTAATCTAAATTATATCATTTTTTTTCATTTTTTTCCTTCAAACTCCTAAAAATTAAACATTTTTATGCAACTTCCATCTAATTCAATGTTGAATTGTATGTAAAACTATTATGATTAATAAAATAATGAAAGGAATAGTTTATATTGTCAAAAATAAACAAAAAAACTCAATATAAACATTTCAATTGTACCAAAATGAATATATTACCTGAGATAATGAAAAATGATGTAGAAAATTCAAATTGTCTTCTTTTGCATTGTCTAGCATGCAAATTAGTGCTAAAAAGGTGATGGATCAAGCATAATTTGGTACAACAACAAGTAAACTACATAAAAATGTATTTTTGAGTTGGATAAAGCATAGAACCAAAAAAACACAGGGAATTGTGGGCCTGAATCATGGGGTCAACTCCTTTTTTACCTTTTTTGGAAAAGGAACATTTGACACTCATTAAATTTGGAGAGTGTCAAATTTGGTGCTCGCTAAATTTGGAAAGCACCAAATGTGATGAAAAATATGATACATTGTTAGGACTTCAATATTTAGAACAAGCAAAACTAAGAACACACCATTTAACTACACTTGGGTATAAATAAAGGTGATACATTGTTAGGACTTGATTATTGAGGACTACAATTACAAATATCAATTATGATACTTTGAAGACTTGAATAAAGAAGGATTGCAATTAAAATTAGATAATATGTCATGATTTGTGATAGAAGATCATAGGTTATAGCCTTTAGAGAGTGGGTTAAGCATCTAGGGGATGATAAATGTAAAAGTGGAATCCAATATGGATCTTTAGAGATATGTGATCAAAACCCTCAATTATATACCTTAAACCCTAATCCCTCTAACCTCCAACCTTAAACCATCAACCCTAATTGCTCAACCTTAATCCCTCAATCCTTAAACCTTAAACCCTCAACCCTAGTTTCTCAACATTAATCCCTAAATCCTCAAACCTTGACCCTAATCCATCAACCCTATGCATTAAACCCTAAACCCTCAACCCTAATCCCTCAACACTATCCATTAAACCCTTAACCTAAAAATCCAAACCCTCTACCCTCCACCCTCTAACCTACACATTAAACCCTCAAACCTAATCCCTAAACACTATCCCTTAAACCTTAATCCGTCAAACCTCAACCCTTAAACCGTAATACCTCAACCCTCAACCCTTAAATTGTAATACCTCAACCCTCAACCTTCTACCCTCTACAGTATACATTAACCCTCAACCATAATTGGGAGATACCTGAGAGAGAGAGATGAGAGGGAGAGAGAAATATAAAGACCTGAGAGAGGGAGTTGGAGAGAGAGAGATAAAGAGACCTATGAGGGAGAGAGAGGGAGTGTAAGAGAGGGGGTTGGAGTGAGAGAGAGAGACTTGAGAGGGAGAGAGAGAGTTATCTAGTTAGGGTGGGGGGAGATACCTGAGAGAGGGAGAGGGGTTGGGAGGGAAGTTTTGAGGGAGACACCTAAGAGAGAGGGAGTGGGAGACACCTGAGAGAGAGAACTAAGAGATACCTGAGAGAGAGATGAGATGAGAGGGAGAGAGAAAGATAAAAACATGAGAGAGGGAGTTGGAGTGAGGGAGAGAGAGACAAATAATTGAGAGGGAGAGAGAGGGAATGGAGGGTGGAAGGAGAGAGACAAGAATGGAAAAGAGAGTGAAGGGGATGGAGACCTGGATGGGAGTATACTCTGGAGGAGAGACCCAAGAGAGAGGAGCATGAGAGAGGGGGGCTGGAGTGAGAGAGTGGGTAGTCTAGGTAGGGTGGGAGGGAGTGAGACCCAGAGAGAGATATAATTAAGAGGGGAGAGAGATAGTTAGCCCAGTTAGGTGGTGGATGGAGGGAGGACAAGAGAGAGGGAGAGAGACCCGAGAGAGAGAGGGAGAGAGAGAGTGAGTGGAGAGAATGGAGAGAGAGAAAGGAGAGTAGTATAAATAGGGAGGAGAGACGGAAAGAGAGAGATCCAAGAGATGAGGGGTGGGAGGGATAGAATGGGAGAGAGGAAACTAGGGTGGAGAGGAGAGACTCTGAGAGGAGGAGAGGTGTGAAAGAAATAGGGGTGGAGGGAGAAACCTAGGAGAGTGGAGAGGGGTTGTGATCCAAGAGGGGTGGAGGGAGGGAGAGAGACGGAGAGAGAAGGGGTGGAGGGATAGAGGAGAGGACGGAGAGAGAGGGGGTGGAGGGAGGAAGAGAACGAAAGTGGCCCTATATGAAAAGATGGAAGATATGTAGTGGAGAGACTTGTGTTGAGAGAATGGGTACATATTGGTGTGGAGCCAACGGACCATAAAATCATAAACCATGGAATGGTGGTGGAGAGACAAACAGAGCGGAATAATGCAACTCATTTAGTGAGCACCAAATTTGGTGCTCTCCAAATGGCACATCCCATTTGGTGCTCTCCAAATCTGGTGAGTGCCAAATGGGATATGCTATTTGGAGAATTCCAAATTCAAAACTTTCCAAATGAGCTACTTATGGACATGATTTTCTAAGGAGGGTACCAAATTTTCACATATTTTTGGCCATGCTAACCGTCATATTTGCATGTCTTTCAATGCAATTTTATAAAAAAATGTGATGATGTTAGGCTCTCTCTTAGCTATCTAAATATATATATTTTTACATTTTGATTATGGTTTTCATCCATAACTTCTCTTGTTATTGCCTCCTTTTTTTGTCAAAAACCAACATGTGTTAGTTTTAGGATAGATTTTTACTTGTTCATTGAATTTTGATTTTTTTTTTTTAAACTAGACTCCATTCTACACGTGATGAAAAAAATCAATTTTTGATTAGCATTCAAAAAAATAGGGGGAACATGCTCAAATTTTAACTTTTTAGGATGTGTCCACTTCAAAACTTCATAAAATACTATATTCATTAAAAAAAATTTCTGAAAGAATGGGGATAAACGACATGGTGTTAGCTAATTTCTCACTGTTTGGACTTTTGAAATTCTAAAAAAAAGTTAATGGAAAAGGGGTGTCTTAGATGCTTTGCTATTTTTTTGATAAAACAAGACCTATTCCCCCCCCCCCCACTTTTTGAAACCCTTTATCTTCACTATTTAAAAAAAAAATAGTAGCAAGTAGAAACTAGAATTGGATCACTTCAACTCTTGTTATTGCTGCATCTTCAAGTTTTGAGCGTAACTATCTTCATTTTCTTGTGCACATCAGATTTTGTTGATTTCAAAAAGAAGTGGCATCTTAAAATCCATTTTTGTGTCACAACTTAGTGCATTTACCTGTATGGAGTACCTAGAGAAATTTTCACTAATCAAGGCCCATAGTTTACTTATGACCTTATTTATTAGTTGGTTAAAGAATATTCAAGAAGATAGAAAATCAACACCTTATCATCCCCAAGCCAATGAGCAAGTGGAGGTTACAAACAAAGAGATTAAGAATATTCTAACCAAAATGATGCAAATTCTTAGAAAATACTAGGCCTCAAGATTACTTGAAGTAGTGCAGTTTATATGGTGCAGGAGCACCCAGGACCTTCAGGGAACACTCCAAGAATCAGGAGAGAGCAGGGGTCAGGAGGACCTTCCAAGCATGTCAAAGCATTAATTATAATGTGTTGAAGCCTATAATGGCATTTGAATTGAATGAGTGTGCTAAAGGTGTTAAAGGTTTCAAGATTCCTGATAAGGAATCCAGTCAAAAATGCAATGTAAGGGGCAAAGTATGTTTTAAGGGATTTGATTAAATGTTCTTAGGCTTTAGATAGGTTAAATAAGCTTGGATATTAAATATCCAATGGTCTTTAGGTGATGCCTATTAATATATTTCAAGATTGTTATTTCAAAATTTCAAATTTTGTTTGGGCGGGAAAGTGAGTTTAGGGGCTTAATTGGCTTTAATGAAGTGGGAACCGATTTTTGTTGGTTGGAACAGTTTTGTAGTTGGTCTATAACCCCAGGGAGTTCAATTGTACGGGATTGGATGAAGGATTGAAGGACATTGTACGGACTATTTCCAAGAAAGGCAGAAAATCACTATTTTTTGCATTTTTCTCTTGTGTTTTGCAGTCTATTGAATTCTTTTTGAAGTTTCATTAAATGTGAAGGACTAAGCATTAGAAATTTCATGTTTTCAAATTGTTGAATGCTCTGAAAGTTCATAAAAACCAATTCTAGCACGTGTTCTTGCTGACTGTCTACAGGAAAAGGCTGAAATAGACTGTTTTGAGGGTCTTTCAATGAAAGAATGATCCATTTCAAGGAATGTATGATTGGAACCCTATGAAATGGATCTAACCTAACTTGTAAAAACTGAAACTAACCAAAAAATATGCAGGAAAAGGTGGAAAATTGACTATGCACAGTGAATTGGCAAAGGAAGAGGGAAGAAAGTTGACCCTAGGGTATAGCAGTGAGTAAACTGCCTTAATAAGAGGCATATTTCTGAGTTCTAGTAGTTGTGAAATGATGAAAGGATGGTGAGAAGTCAAAAACCAAGACCTGGAAGTGATAGGAAACCCTAAAAACCAAAAGCCCTAGTTTTAAGCCAAATTAGTGAGGGTTTTGTAGTTGGGCATGTTGTGAGTATTCTTGTAGACTAAAAGTGTGAAAATATTTGATTTGGGAGTATTTTAGGAGACTGTTGAGAGTTTCAAGGCCAGGAGACAAATCTAAAGATGGGTTGCTTTGTTAAATAGGGCTAATTAGGCCTAATTTCAAGGAAACAGCAGGGTTAGAAGCAAGAAGGTCTGAAACAAGTGGTGCAAGTAAGTTGATATGTTGTTAGGCATCACAAAACATACCTGATACAATCATTAAGTTGGAGGTTAAAGTGCAAAGTTTGAGAGAAAAGACAGTATTCCATCGCCAAAGAACTAATAAGGCTAGTAGGACTGGTTGAGCAGCAGAAAGGAGTTTTGTTCAAAATTTTGGTTAGGGTTTGAAACCCATTTGAATCAAGTTTATTTAAGGTCTGGTGAATTCATTTCAGTGATTGAAAGTCACAAGGGGAGGCAGAACATCCTTATTTGCAAGGTGAAGACCCTATTTCCAAGTTGGAGACTAGTTGAGAAATTGAAGAGCAAAGCTTTGTTAATCTTTAATTCTTTGTGGAATTTTTGAGATCCCTGACCCTCTGCATCACTATAGAAAAACATGGAAAACAACTATAGGTTTCACACCTTATGAGTTATTCTATGGTAAAACAACAGTTCTTCCAATAGAGTTCAAGTACAAGACACTTAGGACAATAGTGGATTTAGGAATGGATTTGAGAGAAGCATAGAAGGAAAGGTTACACAGTCTAAATGGATTGGATGAAATTATATTGGAGGTAATGTATCATACATAGATCATTTATAAATAGAGAACCGAATGACATAATTAGTTTATAAAGGCCAAAGAGTTCACTGTAGGTGATTGGGCTTTACTATATGATTATACGTACAAAGATCACAAGGGTAAGTTATAGTCAAGATGGTTGGGACCCTATAGAATTCAACAATTATTTCATAATGGAGTAGTTAAGTTACAAACTATAGATGCCTCTATATGGTCAAAATAATGGTTCATATATAGACAATCAATCATGAGATAACACCTCAACAGTAGATACTACCGGTTCTCATAGTGCCTTAGTAGATGAGCTACATAGTCATCTCTTGAGGTTAATTAGGTATAATTTACTATCCCACAATTTTATGCACACACAACATAGTTACTGTGTTTCACAATCTTCTTCCAAGAATGCTTCGTACTACTAAAGGGACCTATAGTTTCATGTATTAAAGCTGCTATAATCCAGTTTGGTCCTTGTTATAGTAGGTATCTAGAGCTTAATACATTTGAGTTGTCATAGTTCAGTTTGAGACCTATTGCAGAAGGTACCTACAATGTTATCTATGAGAGCATTTAAAATTTTGTGCTACATTAATTGCAATTCATCACCTTTCATTTAACTTTATCTCACATATGCAACATTAATCCTATCATATTAAGTACATGTAGCATGCTCATTCCATTCCATGTTTCCAATTCAAATTTCAAGTATTTGAACTATCACTTCATATCCTTTCATCTATACATTATGCTTCATTTCATTACACATGCCACCTTGCCATTTATTTAAGTATACAATACAATTAACTCTTGTCAAATCAATATCATATTGTGAATACTCTTCAATCAGCCTCACACATGCAACATTATATTAATCACATCTGATAGGTACACATAGTACACTACCATCATTATCATAGATTTCCAAAAGCTTTCATTATGTATTTACATTAAATTTAGCATGCTATCTATTGAATACATTTATTTCCATGTTTTTCAATCATACCCTTTGCCTATTTCACATGAATTGAAGTGAGTTCACTTCAAAAATTAAGTTGGGGGAGGGTAATATGTCAATTTTTAAAAATTTTTTTCTCCACCAAAATCCAAATACAAAAAAAAACATACAAACTCTTTTTTCCTTATTACTTTTTGCACCTGCAACCTTTTGTTGTCAATTTAGTGGTCAATTCCTAGATTTTGAGGCAATTTTAACCCCATTCAAGCTGAATTAAGCCGATACAAAGGAGAGAGTTATGTAACAATTGCAATCACAGTGTAGTTATAGTGGAAATGTGCATGCAAGTGTAGTATAATAGAGATGGTTTGAAGGTGGTTGAGTTAAAATTGAGTTGAATTTCTTGAACATTGAGTAGAGGAAAAGTATTTACCATGGGAGGTGAAATTATCTAAAGGGAGCCATCAACTCACAAACAAATATTGGACGATACATTGTGTCTACCCATTTTTACAAGGGTTCGTTGGTTGGACTATTTCATATTGATGGGTGTTTTTTCACTTCTCAACAAGGGTAATGCATAGGTGCATCAACTCTCTTGAAAGGAAACCTCCTACAAACAAGTTTTCGAAAACTACCCCAAGATCTCTCAGGTGTTAGGTCATGACAATGCTTGGAATGTCTCAATTGGTTTATGTGATTTGATGTTAATCACAAGGAAACCTTACGTATGTTAAGTTGGAGGGAAATCGGTTCTTCAAATGGAATTCTTAAGGTGTTAGAGTTGATGTACAATTGCTACAAGTTCAAAACAGTAGTATAAACTCCACTTTCATCATTAGATTTTTCTTTACAATGATGCTTGAAGCTTTGCATAAATTACTATTTCAAAGAAAAGTCAAAAGGGAAGGGAAAGGAGGAAGTTCCTAGACCTACAACTATCAATGAACATTGACAATGGAGGATACTACAATGGACAAACTTCCTGAAACTAGGTTCCACTTAATGAAGTAAACTAACAGTCTTATGAAACTAGTGCTATCTTCTAAGGTTTTCAGATTTTCAACCATTCATTCACCATGGAACATGAATAAAAGATGAAGTTTAAGTGCAACAATCAATGTGTGCTTAGACTAGCTTTACACTACTATTTATCATCAATAAACAACAAAAATCATGAAAAGGGAAGGGCATTGACACAACATAATTCTTCAAAATCAATGAACAACATTAACTAATCTACTAAAGCATGTAAAACACATAGAACATCAAAGTAGATCTATTGAAATCTATCAATTATGAGGAGATGAATCATGAAACATGAATGAAACTCAAAAATCCACCAAAAATAATGAATTTCTATTAGAATTTCAGCAGAATGTCTTTACAATAACTCAACTCTCTCTTTGAAAATGAGAGACCACCTATTTATAGTTTTCAAAAAGAAAAATCAATGGCCAAGATTTAATCTCATTGTGTGACCAAGATTCACTACAAATTAGGGTTTCACCTACCCCTTGATATTTTACAATTTAAAATACATTTCTTGTCTTTCAACCTATTTTATCCTCTAGTGCTTGGTATTGTAGCACTTTTGTCTTCTAGCTGATTGCCTTTTGCTATAGCTACACAATGAGAAGCTCATCATCAATGATAGGCTCTCCTTCATTCTTCTTCATAGTGGCATACCCCACAAATTGATCGATCAATGCCTGGAGTTTATTCCACTCCATTATATCAGATTGAAGCACTTGAAAGCTCAACTTTATGGATCTTCTAGTAATAAGATCCCAATCTTTAGTACACTTCGGTATATTCTTGATTAATTGCTCTGATTGGGCAAAGGCTCGGATGACAAAATCCATAAAATATGGTGTTAGTGAATTTGCAGCCCCATTTTCCATCTTCTTATGGAAATACGACCTTATCTTTTTAGGATCTAGCTCAACGACCGATATGTCATAGTCCATCATGAGCTTTAAATATTCTTCACAGGTTGCCCGATGTTCCTTGACCCAATCCAGGTTGAGTTCCACTTCATGGAACAACCATTATAAGACTTATCTTCTATGATATAGGCCTAATTTCTATGTCTCAACAAGCCAATGGTCATCCCTCGCTAAGGCCAACTCCTTTTCCCAAGCTTTCTCAGGAATCTTGAGGATAGCCTCGAGTTTAGGGTATGTAATCCTATACAATTACGAGAACTCAGTACAAAATTTCTCTATGCCTTTGAGCTACTTTTTCACCTCCTGAAACTTGTTTCCTATTTGGATGGCATGGCCAATGCCCATATCACCATTGTAAAGAACTCGCTAGAACCAATCTTCGGTGGCCTTAGTCTAATTCTTTCTCCTTTCAAGCTTGTTTATGTGTTCCTTGTATAGTAGTAGTGGTAGGGCCGATGATGTCATTGGTAGTTCTTTGGTGAAAGACCATTGCTATATATAGGCAGTGAGATCTGCCACCTGTGCCTTCAACTCCTCCTTGGAGGATTGGTCCTTGTTCATTTGATGTATAATAGTGGTGAACAACCCTTGGAGATGATCAATCTTTTGTTCTCTAGTGGTTGTTCCCAAGTTGATTTTGGAGATATTGTAGCTAACTCCTTCTCCCTTGTCCATTACCAGAGAAAAATTCTTATTGTCCTTGATCTCGATGCATCCATCATGATATGGGATCAGACCCTTGGATTATTTTCTTTCTTTTCTCCTATCTAAGCTTGTGCTAGGATAGCTTCTAGCCTTTCGTTGGGGTCCATGAGGGTGGGGGCTTCTTCTGTAGTTGTTTCTCCAACCACTCAAGCATTTGAGATCCCTCCTTTAGTGATTCATGATCACCTTCCTCTCTTTGAGTATGTTGGATCTCTCTTTCCTCATAATATGAAGCTTCTTGGTTTGCTTTTTATTCTTCTTCTTCATCTAAATCCTAGATGAATATGGTTCTTCCTTCGAGCAGCCTAGTAGTAGCTATATTTTCCTTGGGGTTGTCCTCCCTTTTAGGTGCTCTTTCTTCTTCTTCTTGCCCGAGTTTTGCATGGTGCTTTGTCTTAGGGATTCTTTTTGTTTCAGAATCTTCTTCAGACTTACCTTCTTCTAGAGCTTCATCTTCTTTCTTTTCCTATTCCATTGTGGGAGACATTTCTTCTTCTCGAGAGAGGTTTCTATCTTGTTTCTTAATTGAAGGCTCTGTAAATACCTCCATGTCTTCACCTGTTTCTTTCTCTTCTTCGGAGGATTGCCTCTCAACCTCCTCTCCAACATCCTTGAGTTGTTGGGCCAACTCTTCCTCAAGTTATTGGTCAGAGCATTCTACTATATACTTGGCACTGGGGTCTTTGACATCTTCCTTTGAGGATTGTGGCCCTTCTTCTTCAAGTACTACCTCATCAATGACCAAGTTTTGCTGCTCCAGGTGCTCATGGTAGTTGTCCTTGAATGGACCCTAAGGTTCATCATCTCCCCCTTCTTTGGCTACCTCCCTCTCTTATCTTTCAATATCTTTTGAGATCTGGATGGTTGAATCCATTTTGGGTGGTTATGTTAGAGGAGAGACGGGGAGATTGGAAACGACTTGAGCTAGAGTTGCTTGCATTGCAAGGTTCATCAGTACTCCAAAGAGCTCCATAGGTATATTATGCATGTGTCAATAAGATTCTTCTAGAAGAGTGAGGGTGGGCATTATGATTGTGGAGGCCAGAGGAACTGTAGTTGATGGAGACATTGAGGAGGATGAGAGAGGGGAAGTTTTTGCAGAGGAGGAATCTCTCACCATAACGGGTGTAGTCAGTGAGGTGGAAGCTAGGTGAACCAAGATGTCCACTATAGGCAGAGAGGAAGCAGATAATGCTTGAGATGCTGGTGGAGTGATTGTTGTGGTAGTGGTGGTCGTAGCAAGAGTAGAGGTGGTGGGTGGAGATTTTGGTTGCTCTATCTCTTCTTCCTGTCCTTCATGAGGGATCCTCTTGAATTGTGGGCATCTACAAGAATCTGCCTAATTTCTTTGCTTTCTTTGAGGTCTCACCCTTTGAAGGCTTCCTTGAGTATAATTTATGCTTTGGCTAGCACTCAGCTACCTCTTTTCTTTTTCTTGACCTAGTGGCTGGAGGATATTTTTGATCCTCTTTAGTTGGGGCAACAATAGTCCCACTATCTGTTTCACTCTTGAGCTCATCCTCAAGCTTGCCATATGTCAATGTAGCTCCTTGGATCTTCAGTTGTGCAATTTGCACATCAATCCACTACCTTTTCTTGTACTCCATTGGATTTGTTAGAATGTCAAGGTCATTGACCTCTTCCTTGTCCAAATCAATTAAGGGCAATGAGAGGTTGGTTACAACATCAAACCTTGGATATATAACAGTGTTCTCATCCTCCATAATTTTATCTAGGACTTTAAACAATTTGATTGTCTTGACAAAGTAGGAAGTCATACACATATAGTATCTCATGCATACCTCCTTGTCATCTTGGCAGTTAGCCCAAAAGTCTTCAACATTGTGCAAATGGGAATATTCTCTCCCAACCATCTTCTTTAACTTTCCATATGGGTCCATCCTCAGTAAAGAAGTGTGGAGGCTCAAGTTTTATTCAATGATTTCTTTCTCTGAATACTCTACACATTGAGATGCGGGAAGAGCATACATGCCTTGGCTGAAAGTGAGTGGGTAGGGAATTCCTAGCCTGTGCTTGTCACTTAGAAGTGTATGTGCATGTTGTAGCTGCTTGTAGACTTCTAGCAAGATCAAATGGTCATTTGGATACCAGAGTAGCTTATATGGCCTCTTAGAGAATCCCTTAGTTTGGATGTAGGTGAATTTGGGAAACTAGATAAATAGGAATCCAAACCAGTGGATGAATGTATGGGCTTTGTGCATGACTCTTCTCTCGAAGTCTCCTATGAGAATTTTGATGATGTGCCCAATAAAGGCATCATTTACCTAGTAGTAGTCCTTAAAATTTTGGTATTGGAGCTATGGATTCCTATCATATACTTTCATCTCTCTTTGTGAGGTTGGTCTCTATGCCACAAATAGACCTCTGTATGGAACGAGATCAACCAAAAGATAGACCTAGTAGGACATCATGCAAAATTGAGAGGTCTTCTTGACTACTATAAATTTCTCATGCAAGCAGTTGCTAATCACTCTTTCCCAGTGGAACTTGATTTTCCCCCTGATGGTTTCTTCTATAAAGTAGAATATCCAATCTTGGAAGTATACTCTAGTCAGGATGCCCATGAATCTACTTAGCAAGGTTACCAAATCATGGTAGTCCTCATGGAAATCACTCTTAAACAATTCTTGGGGTACCTTGTTCACACTTCCTATCTTCTCTTTCAACCAATATTGATTAATCAACTTCTTACATCTAAGAGGGTCAGCCTTCCATCTACTTTCTACATATTGCTTTGTTGTTTCCTCCATTGGATCAAAGGTGGGGATGTGGAAGGTTTGTCCTATGGACCTGGCAGATAGGTTAGCCAATACTTTTCCATCACGGTCGACAATTCTTCTGGTCTTCTCCTATTAGGATTCTCTTCAAGCCATCACTAGCTTTGGAGCCACAAGAGCAGGCGAGAAATAGGCTACCTTAGCCAATCCACTTTTTCTAATCCTCTTTGTAGTTTCTGTAGTGGGGTTGGCAATGACCTTTTGTTTGAATTCATCAATGTCAATTTGTCCCAGGCTGGTATCTGTAACAATATCCCACAGAGACGTGACTTTGGAAGTGATTTCCACCCTCTAGAAATGGAATTTCATCTGGTCCTTAACTTCTTTCCTCTTGGAACTTTAGTAGATTTCTTCCCATTTTCTTTCTCTATGGACGCCCTCGATGGTCCTAAAACTAATTCCATAAATCTTGCAAGCAAAGGAACACAAAGAATATTCTTGTATAAAACAAGGGGAGCGTTAGCAAAATCCTTTAAAACAGATGTTAGGTCGAGTAATCGATCCTTCAAAGATCATAAAATCCATCACAAATTATCATTTTCCTTTCTTTTGGGGAAGATATAGCAATGCATGCCTAGGGATGTTGGTTTCCCTAGGCTGGTAGCCATTTTAGAGTAAGTTGTAGGAAGATGGCAAAGAGGGCACGACTGCCCACATGCCTCCACCTGCATCAATATTTTGTAGGGTAATGGGCCCACAAAGTTTTTAGGTTGTTTGAACATGCAGGGTCATTATTCATGAGGTCTTGGAAGCCTAGCTTAATCATTTTGGCATTTGGGTCTAGAGGTTGCGGTGGCAGATGTTGTCTTAGCCATTAGGATCTCTGCTATTGGGAATGACATTGGCAAGGCAGAATCTTGTAGATGAAATCCCGCAATGTGGGACCTGCAGTTAGGGAGGGCGACATCCTTTTTTCTTTGAAGTTTAAGTTGTTCAATATGATGTAGGCGGAGACCCTTGAGATGCTATTATTAGGTGGATGTTTGAGATGGTGGAGACAAGACAATGAAGATGAGACAATGGTACGCAAGAGGTGGAGGAGTCAAGTTTGACATGGTGTGTAGTAGGCTAGGGTCAGCTATTTGAGATCAACAAAGATAAGATGGTGACCTGCAAGCAACCACTTGTATTGAACTTCCCAGATGCAACTTTACTTAGTGATTTTCAATGAAGGCTCTAGGAAATTTCGGTGCCAGGGCCCATGAAGCGGAAAGACAAAGACCATCAACCATTTGAAATGGTGGACGATTGGTGGTGGTTTGCGCTCGGAAGTCCGCAAGGACTGGCCTATAAAGGGTTCATTTAAGTGTTTGGGAGACCAGGAAGGCGACAATAGATGTGGGGTCCGTGATGTAGAATGACGCAAGAGTTTCCATTTGGGATAGCCATGAAAACAATGGTTAAATAGTAGTGGAAACCTGTATCAAATGGCCCACAAAGGAGAGCTCAGTGACTTATTGGTTGGCGAACAAGGGTGCCATGGGACCTGCAAGGTGGGAGGCCAGGGCCAGGTAGCTATGTGAAATAGAGATTGAAAGGGAGCATCCCGCATGCATAAACCTGCATTTGCGGGCCCATGGGGGATGGGAGAATTTCTCCTTGAATTAAGTTTTTTGTTTGGTTTATTGATTATGGTGAGGAGGTGGCATCTACCTACATGTGCGGGCCCGCCAAAGGTAATGGCCACCGTTTAAAGTTTGTTGCTTGGGGAGCTGAGGTAATTAAAATGGAGGATTTATAGGCCACAAGGGCTCAATGGCCCTAGTCAAGAACGATGGTCACGGTGTGAGGTTCCGTGTGGCCCTGAAGGGTTAATTTTTGAAGAGTTTTAGGGTAAAAGCACAAAGCTATGTCACACTTTATAAAGGAAATGGCCAATGCTAATCCAATTTTTAAACTTGAATCACTAAAAAGTGGTATATATGTTTTGAATTTTGAAATGATGTAAACTATTAAAATGTGTATTTTTTAGTATATTTTATGCTTGTATTTTTTAAAAAAATTTAAAAATTATTTTAAACTACTTTTTAATAAATTAGAACTATAATTTAGTTGCTGATAAAATGCTGAAAATTTAAGTTGCATGGGATGTCAAACTTTTTATAGTAATTTTTTTTTTTTTCTTTCAATTTTTTTGTTTGTATTTATAACTTGAAATTTTAGTGCATGGATATATTTTTTTCCAATTTTGATAAATATATATTTTTAAATAAATATTAAAATGTGCGTGAATCAAAAACAATTGTTTTCATCGACGTCAACTTTCATTTAAATATTTATCTAAAATGGAAAAAAAATTATACCATCTTAAAATAGATTCTTTTATCTAGTGCATCATATTTTTTTCAATTTTTTTTAATAAGTTTTAGTTTTTTTCCTTGGCATGGTAATCAACCTAATATTTTTTGTTGATAACCTACTTTTAGTAAAAATAAAAAAATAAAAAATAATTAAACTATTAAAATAAATATATTTTTGAAAACTACACTTATGGGATCTACAAAGGGTATTTTTATATTTTTTTTTTAATGTTATTTACATTAGTAGGAGTTATTGAAACTTCAATTTTTTCAAATAATTTTATTTTTTTGGTAAATTGGACTCAAAGTGGTGCTCCATATATTTTTAGCTAACAATTTTAGTTGAACAAGTTGTGGAAGTATCTAACTTAGCTAAAATGAATCTTACTGGATCATATGTTTGACCAAAATATTTTTTTAGTTAGAAATACTTAAATTCAGTTGTCTGATATGTTGGGTAGAAGTGTGGCCACAACTTGCTTTTACCTTTAATTTCTAAAACTTGGGTTTTAAGTGGAATGAAGTCTTCTAGCTGGTTTTAGGGTTTTCTCTTTTAGGATTTTAATAGTTTTACGAAACTCAATGAAAAAACATATGACATGGGCGGCAATAGAAAACCTACCTAGAAGACTCAACAAGAGGCAATGGAGATGGCTTGAAATCATCCTCGAGGTAGTGCAGGCATGAAGGCAACGAAGGAAAGAGGAGCTCTAACTTGTGCAGCAAGAATGTTGGTGAAAATGACTTGTGAAATTTCCTATTTATAGGATTTGAGTCATTAAATTCCTACAATAAATTCTATTACAATAGTAGGCATGGTTGGTGGGCACAAATTTTGAAATGGTTGGTGGTGGAGCCTGTGGGGTAGGCAACACCCTAGTGTTTCCTATTTGACAGGTTAGTGAAAGAAATGACAACAGAGGCTACAAAATCTATAGGGCAGGTGGATGTGCCGACTCACCCACCACATAAATAGCGAAAGAAAGGCATAATTCTACCAAGGGCATCTCGCATTGGCGGACCCACAATGGGAAAAGGTCGCTAGTTTTGAGGATCTAAGGAAACCTGCCAAAGGAACTCCACAAAGGCAGAAGACTTGAAAATTTCAAGGGTGGTGAAATTTGGTCAACTCAAGATGACAACTTTAGGACTTATTGACCACTTAAGACTCAAAAGAGGGGGCACACAAAATGAGGCAAAGGAAAAAGTGACCCAGAAAAAGAGAAAGAGAGGGTCCTCATTCTGAATGGGGTGTGTGTGCTATAGGCACAACAAATGGTGACTTTGTTGGGAAAATGCTCCTGAGTGTTCTAAGGATAAAGACTCATTCTGAACCTAGAATCTCTGGTTTCACAGACCAAGGCCAATATCCATAAGTCAACTAAGGAACTCGAAGAAGAATAGAGACCCTTAATTGAATATGATTGTAGGGACATCTTAGAAGTGTGTGCATACAGTGAATTCATTTCCTTCTTTCAGAAGTGAACTGTAGATTTTTGAGTAGGGCTTCTAGGCTACTCTTACACTCTTAGGATGTTTCACCTAAAAGGAGAGAGATAAACCCCACTCAAAAGATCTAGCTAGGTTCACTCAAATTATGCAATGTATGATGTTATTAAGGCTAAATGGAATGATCTAAGTGAAATTGGATGATCTATTTGATTGATTATGAATGCAAAACCTAAGAATTATGAAATGTTGGAAAATACAATGTGATATGCAAACATGAACTAAGTATGAACAAATGCAAAAAAAAGAAGGAAAAGGGATGAATCAGAGTGCACCTGGAGGTCTGATGAAGATTCTAGAATATTCTGAATGTTGACTGAGATCACTAAAATCACCAGTTGGACTCATTCACCACTGATGGCGAATCAGTCATACTTTTGATGAAAATTATCGGGAACTAATTTTTGAGTGTCGGGATCCAGAATCTGACAAAATCTGGATTTCTAGCCTTAAGGTGGGACTCATTCACCACTGATGGTGAATCCATCCACTCCCAAAATTATGTGAAATCAGGGACCAATTATGTAGCACCATATCTGAGGTTGTCTGCTTGTCAAGTTGTTGAGGTCAAATTTGCAGAAAATGTACAAAATATCTTCTCCAAGCTTGAAATAGGATGTAGTTGACTTGAAACACTTTGTTGACTTCTTGTCCACTTTTCCACACCTAAATTCTTATCAAATTTGTATACACAAGTCTGCAAACACACATACAAAAGGGGAAAAATGGTTAAGGGTTAGGTTATAGGGATTTTCCTTGGTCAAATCCCACTTTGGTAATCAAACCCTTAATGAAATAATGAAATAAAAGAGAATGATAAAAAAACATGAAAATGCTATAAAATTACCAAACCCTTATTGAAGAAATCTGAAGATATAACAATGGCTGCTCCAAAATACTTGATTAGTGCTTGATTCAATGATGCAAAGTGCTCAAATACTTGAATGAATGCTTAGTGAGTGAAGAGATTGCTTGAATGAATTAGGAGATGTAAAATGAGGAGAAAAACACATATTTATACACACTTGTGCCTTAGTAACCTGATAATACATCATCACAGGCCGACATAAGGTGATTTTAAATAAAAACCCAAAAGAAAATTTAAAATATTTTGAATTTTGAGCCAAGAGGGACTCATTCACCACCCATGGTGAATGGGTCCCACCTTGGACTTGAAAGTGGGTGTTGGGAATTATCTTACATTTAATGTTGTTTATCAAGTTTACATTAAAAAACACACTTAATTAAGCCTTATAAGGGAATAAAGGCATCAGATAAAGCATAAGAAAGGTGTAAATAATGAAATTAAGCCTAGAAAAGCATGAAATCTTGTTACAAGACTTTACAACACTTCAAAATAGGACTTAATAAGTGATGAAAAGGTGATTTTTAGGTGGATTGTAATGAATAGAGTCTAGAAAAGTGTAGAAATGTTTTACAACACTTAACAACACCTTCATGAGATGTCATAATTTGAATTTTAAGGACCTAATGTGAATGTTTAAGCCACATTGCAACATTAAATCAAAGAAAAATGGACCAAACATTATGAAGAAAGGCCTAAAAGACCATGAAAACGACAAGGGGCCATTTCTCTATGGCACAAGAAGCTATAACAATTGACCATTAATCAGCCAAGCAAGTTACATAAGCTGTCCAACCCCAAAAGTAACTTGGACATTGCCTTGCTGCCGATTAGGCATCCATAGCCCTGAGGGAGTTGTCGTTGTGACCCCACGAACATTTCTCTACTACCAACCGGACGTCCATAGCCCTGATAGAGTTATTTGCACACCCACACAGTTGCCTTGTTTTCATCACTTTCTTTCTTTAATTTCTTTTCGAATATTTTCTTTT